>CM021110.1:332546433-332625354 GCA_007115665.2 Sequoiadendron giganteum
CCGTCTCCCTCTTTCTACGTACCTCCTATTCAATCAATCCCTACCACCCTCTCTCACACTCCCTTTCACTACCTATCTCTCAAGTCTCTCCCTCACACTCTCAAGTCTCTCCCTTTTGTACCCTACCTATTAACCCTCTCTCTCTCTCTCTCTCTCTCTCTCTCTCTCTCTCTCTCTCTCCCTCTCCCTCAATTCTCTCTCTCCCACCCCCCTCTCTCTCTCTCCCTCTCCATCAATTCTCTCTCCGACCCCCCTCTCTCTCTCTCCCTCCCTCTATCCCTCCCACCCTACCTAGCTAAGTCCCCCTCAATCCAACAACTTCTCTCCCACTCCCTCTCTCTTAAACTCTCACTTCGACCCCCTCTCCATCTCTCTAGTCTCTCTTTTAATTCTCCCTTCATCTAAAGACATACATACAAGCATAATACATTTGTACATATAATCTTACATCCATACAAGCATACATACATACATGTACATAAAAATATGTTAGCATACATTAATATATTAGCATTCAACATAAAGTAAGACATAACGCAAGCGCGTTATAACACGCTCATGTTATGGGTTAGTAGACATGTTCCCCGCAGAAGCAAAAACCATGTCAAAGTGAGCTATAACGCGAGCGCATTATAACGCGAGCGCATTATAGCATGCTCGCGTTATATCTTGCTTTGAGAATTAACGAACTTTAAGCTTGGTATTGCCTTGGAATTAAAACCCAAAGGTTTGGAGGGCATTCCCAACGACCAGAGACGTGTTTTTAAGAAATCCACCATATTTCTCATAATCAAGTTCCTGCTCACCGTCAGGATTGCACGTGGTTCAATATCGAAAAAATCGAGCACATGGGTAATGTTGGGTTATCTCTTAACTATCCAACGATGTAATTTTTTTCATATTTTGAAAATGTTAAGTCTTTCATCCATAATTTATTTTATCTGTATGTCTTTTTTTTGCCAAAAAGCAGTGTTCGGTATTTTTTTCGTTATAAATTCACCATTCATCAATTTTTCAAATAAATTACATTTTTAGAAACTAGACTTCATTCTAAAAAATTAAAAAAAAAAAACAAATCAATTAGTTTCCAAAATTGGTAGGGGTAGCACGGCCAAAATTCTATTTTCAGGATATGTCCACTTCGCAAATTAGTAAAAAATCAAACATTCATTAAAAAATTATCAAAAAAATCATGCATCAACTACATACTATTAGCTAACTTCTGACCGTTGCGATTTTAAAAATACTAAAAAAAAGTTCACTGTACAAGGGTCGTACAAGAGTTGCTATGTTATGTTTTTCTGACAAAAACAACACCAATTTGTGTACGTCCCTCGTTTGAACCCCTTAATCTCAATTATTTTCAAAATAAATTAGTAGTTTAGAAAGTAGACTTGGAGAACTTGAATCCTTCTTTTTGTTCCATCTCAAAATTTTGAGTCTAAGTATCCTCAATTTCACATCCAAGGTCAATATTTCCCGATTTCAGGAAAAAGTTGTCCACTTAAGTCCCCTTTTTGGGAACCATCTTGGTGCACTTACCCACATGCTGATGAGTAGTATGGATAAAATCATTCATTCACTAGCACATTTTTTGAATCTTTTGAAAGGGAGGCGTATCAAGTAGCAATAAAGTATACACCTTACAGTGCCAAGGTAAATGAGGTGGTAAATTTTAATTGGCCAACGGATGAGGAATATCAAGGATGGGTAGAAAAGTACTTAACTGAACAAGAATAGGACAGAGTCTACAACCGGCAGTTAACAGCTCAACGGTTATGGTTATAACAAATTTTGGTTGTCTTGGTGGCAGTTTTGGTGCAAGATTTCAAAGTTTGGCAAATGCACCATTTATTCTCTAGTGGACGGGATGAACAAGAAGATTCTCTAGAGACTCAGCTATTGTAACCAGTTTTTGAAATGTCATAAGGCAGTCCAAGTGACCAGTGACAAATGTATTTCTGGTCTGATGCTTGTTGCTCCTTCATTTTCCCTATAAGAAGGATTTCAGGACCACAAATACGGGTTAGCAAGTTATATATCTTTAAGTCGAGTCTAACTGAAGTTGCAGAGTGAATTTGTAAAGAGCCCGATATTATAGTGAAAATACTATTCTTAGGTTTGTTGTCATTCTGTTGTAGGTTTTAGTTTCAAAGGTACTTAATTTTCAAGACAGTACTAGCATCTGAATGAAAATTACTCATTTCAAGGTCATGTATCTCCATTGTATGGATATATTATTATCTTGAATAAAATGATCAAGGGTTATTCTATTCATCTCACTGTTATGGTGTGTGTAATTCTCATTTTGGCTTTAATTCAAGGAATTACTTAAAATGCTTGAGTGAGGTTATAGGTGACTATGTTCATATAAGGATTTGATAACTAGTATTGGGTTAGAATATAGATTGATGGTATTGTAAGGCAGTATTATCTAAGATTTTATATGTTATGTGTCTAGAAGATTAACTTGGTTACAGAAAAAAACAACCAACGCCTTTGATATTATCTAGCTATGGCTCCCAAATCTATTGCAAATTGATCATTAGGTTTAAAATTGAAACCTTGCAAATATAATCTTTGTCCAAATCCATCAAGAATTTTCCATCAATTATAAACAATTCCCTTATAAAGAATTTGTGAAGCCAGGTCTAAAATCTGGAAATGAAATTCTAAAAATTCACAAGACTAAAAATGAAATCTGATGATATGTTGGTTTAAAATATCATTTTCAAACCTAGAAGTACAAATCTGACTTCACAAATGAATTCTGTAAAAAGACAATGACTACCCTCAACCTGGCAATATCTTCTTGAGTTTCTTCTGATTTTCCCCAAGAAAATCGTCGAGAAAAACACTGTCGCAATAAATAGTCGAGCTCATTTCAATTTATGCCCACCACAATTAAAATTTGTAGGTCTGTCGCAATTTCGGCAAAAGATCTTCGTCGAAACGTTGATGAAACAAAGGTTCGTCGACATTCCGACGAACATCGGGGATAAAAATTAACAAAAATGAAAATTCACACAAGTGCCCGATGATACATCTGATTATATAGCTTTCGTCAAAAGGTTTCATCGGAAATTGCGGTCAAATGAGTTAGTGATAGCTCTCTATTCTTCCTATTCGTTTAGAGCTATCTTCTACTCACTTCAATCTCTGAGCAATCCAGAGTTATCTATTGCTCCTTGCACAAAACATTCTTTATTGCTACTACAACTTCACTTTCTTGAAAATCACTTGCAATATACTTCTACCAATCTGCTTTATCAACTAACTAACATTCCTTCCTTTTTGTCTATTCAAAATCCCCTCTTAGAATTCGAATTCACCTAACACAATAAATTTTAGAAATTTGAAATTTCCTACAATAATAAATTCTATAGTCAATAGCAAAACAGGGATGAAGATCCCCAAAAACATATTTCCATTGAAATATCCTGACATGTAGGTGAACAAGGGAGTTGACATGAGAGAGGAAAGAGGGCTCAGATCAATAAATGTTTCCAATAGGAATGGGAGCAAACTCATCAGGAGCATAAGCAGGCTGATCTACACTAGCTTTAGATCGTCTCCCTTTACTATCAGAGGTATCCACACCTCTTGTATTGTGTTTTAAAGTATAGATTCATTGAAAGAGAGCTCAAGTTTACCCCCCACTTTGAAAGTATTAAGATTTTTAACAAAATATGTATTAATGGGCGACACCATGTGGAACTTGTTATTATGGTGGTATAGGTAAAGGAGTCCCTTAGCATTGATAGTGAATGTAGGAATAGTGCCATTGAAGTGATTATTCTTGAGATTTCAATAAGAAAGCAATGTGAGATTCTTGAAACCATATGGAATATTCCTTGTTAGCTTGTTTGAGCTTACAAACAAACTTTGCAAGTTTTTAAGACTTCCAAGGTGAACTAGAATATGTCCTCTTAGATTACTGACACTCAAATCCAAGGACTACAATAGTTTGATATTGATTATAAAAGGTGGAATAGTTGTTCCCCTTTAACATGCTTTGAAACAAGAACAAAGAAATAAATTCAAGTATGGAAACTAAAGGTATCTACACAACGGGTTAATGCTCTTTTTGAAACAAGAAAATAAAAGAATTTAAATTTAAATTGGGCTAGAAAGTTTTCACCTAGAAGTATATAGGCATCATTGGATAGGTAGTGTTGAGAGCATGTAGCATTAATTAGGTTCTTTTTAATTATACCCATGATTTCCCCCACCCCAATACAACTTTCATTTATCACCACATATTTACACTAAGTTCCTCCAGACTAGAATTTGCTAAGCCAAATACCTGAAAGAGTAGGTAAATCTATATTTTCTATAATGCAGTCCAAGTTTCTATTATAGATAAATGTTGATAGAGAGTCAACCAATTAAGGTGAGAGAGATTTTGTTACCTTCATTAGAGAGTCCATGAAAGCAAGTGACTATAAGGTGCTCAGGCACAAGAGACGTTTGAGAAGGCCATGGGTGTTATCACATATTAAAATCTATTCAACATCATTATTACATGCATCTACTTCTACTATTACTCCCAGTAACTGTAATGCCTTTATTGGAGCAATCTAAGCCCCATTGGTGACTATAGGCTTATGTGGGGTTCATTCATGCTACATTGGACATTTGT
This sequence comes from Sequoiadendron giganteum, assembly GCA_007115665.2. Taxonomy (NCBI): domain Eukaryota; kingdom Viridiplantae; phylum Streptophyta; class Pinopsida; order Cupressales; family Cupressaceae; genus Sequoiadendron; species Sequoiadendron giganteum. The sequence continues at coordinate 332,551,076 of CM021110.1, forward strand.
CAGGTTGAAAATGACATATGTGCACATTCTTTTCTTCCATGTAATATTCACATGTAGGGCACCTATTTCACGACCCCACAACTTAGTAGGGGAGAGGACCCATTAGTTGAGCATGTTTCAATAGTTGTGATAGTAGTTGTTTATATAATGTCCAATAGTTGTGACTTGACTACCCATAATTAAACAAAATGCATTCCTTTGATCTAAAAAGAAACCAATCATGTGCTACCACATCAACACTCAACTACCCATGTTATGAATGCACAAGTATTGGTCTCACTTTTTTTGGGCCTTTTTGGACACCTTGACAAAAAGCATGCTGATGTGGCCCATCATATTTGATGATGTGGCCTTGAAATGAAATTTATAAGCAAGGGACTTGCCAAGTAAGCTACTGTAAAAAAATTGGGAGTGATTTGAAATTTCCATGTAGGATTTCATTCATTATCTTGTCTCGTAAGACTACATTTGCTTCTGACAATCCAAAGAGAATAGAAGTAAATTTTATTTTTAAAATTATATGTAAAAAATGATTAGCTTGAACTATTAAAATATTACAAACATGAGAACATAATTGTTTGAATGAATATTAATATTTTTAATTGGCTAAGCTACAAAACATAAATCACCAGTTAATACTTGACCCTCCACTATAGTTCCATGGAAGGAATTAATAAGTGTGTTGCAAAATGATCTAAGAATATATCTAAATTAATATTAATATATTTTCTTTACCCAATACTAATCTTTATTTTATTTCCCTTTTATAATTTTATAATTGTTACTTCATTAATTTTATTGTTAATCTACTAATATTCTCTAATTGAGACATCACACATATTTCACCTTGTACTATTAAATCAAAGTATGCCTACTAAAATACAATTGTGACTCTAAAAGTTGTAATAAATAGTTCAAAAAATATAAATAAATATACCCAACAACCTAACAACCTTACCATCCTTTACATGTAAATTCATATACACTGTGTGTCTTAACATAAGTACAATAATATGATAATGAAATGAAACGAGTATTATGAGTGCATAACCAATTTTAGTATGACTCTTGAGATTTTTCAAAGTGATTGTCTAACTAACAAAAGGCATGTCACACGAAATAGGAAACAATAATCTATATTGCATAGGGATAGAAGCTAGATCATAAGATATCCCACTTTTAGGTAGCACGATATACTAGTTCTTTCCACTCAATATTTCATGACTTGACAAAACACAATATAAAATACATCTTTCAAAATGGAATTTTGTGAGGTTAATATATACATTTTTTCTTATAATTTTAAAAAAAAAAAAATAGATTCAAATCTTGCAAACTTATTGAAAAAATATATGGATTTTTTACATGCATAACAAGATTTATGGAATGTACTTCAAACTCTATGGAATGAATTATTGGGATTCACCATCTTATTACATGTAAATAAAATAATTTAAATTCATGAATATGTGACTCAAATAGAAATTGAAGTAATTCCTACACCTGCCAAATATCATTTGTCTATTTTTATAAAAAAAAATCTAACTGAAAGGCTAAGAACAATAGAGATCCTTTTCAACAATAATAGAAAGATTTTCAAATGAATCTTTGTGTATAAAATAATAGATCAAAAAGACTTAAAAATTTACAAGAAAATAAAATTTTTAAAAATACACAAATATATAACACTTACAATTACATATTAAAATAATAAAATTGCAACTTCTAATCAAATTCAATTGATTTAACAACAATAATGAGCAAGAACAAACAAAGATAGTAATCAAATTTTATAAATAATGCCTAACAATTTACACAAATAGAAAATATCTAATTAACTATTCTATTTTTCATTATATAGAATTTTTCTTCGAGTTAATCATACACACTCACTAAAGGGATGTAACAACTCAATATTGCACAACTTACATTTATAAATGATTCTTGGATATTTTTTCAATGTCCACCACTTTGTTACTAATCAAATGGAATGTTCATAGCTAATAAATTTTGAATATGTTAAATTTAGAAACAAGATAATATGTAAATATTATTATAAAATATATTCATGTCATAAATTTTTTATTTATCATATTATCAACAAAGAATTTAAGAGTCAAAAGCTAAAATTTTAATAGTAAGTTTAAATACAAAAGAAGTTCTTATTTGTAGACCGGATCCAAAACAATAAAGTTGACTCAAAAGAAAGTGGAGAAGGATCTCATTTACTTTATTAACTAACTGACATTCATTATTTAGACACAAGACTAGACAATCTCTCTATTTATTTATTACTCTTTATAATATAATTATATTTTCTATTTCATATCACTTAATCTAATCCACTCCATTTTAATACATATTAATTTAACTAAAAACTAGCTTAAATTTTCTTTTAACATTTCAAGCCTAGTTAAAATAGAATGTCTCACATAGACAACACATATGAATTAAATGCACCACTGAAGCTTGGACAATCCTTTTCGTCCATAGACACTGATCATATCACAAATGAGTGACGAGTTCAGTGATTTCGTTTTGATGAAAAGAAGAAAAATAGATTTTGAAAAGATCCGAAATCTTTTACAACAAAATATTGTTCAAATTAAAGATAATATAGATTAACAACCAACCAACTGCGAAACAATAAAAAAAAAACAGACAAACAAAACAAAAACTAATCAAATTTTTTGTTAAAATGATCCACAACAAACAATTGATATATTTTAATTTGTGTCAAGAAGTAAATGCTACTAATATTGAAGAGAAGAAGAATAAATATTACCAGAGACTGTGAGCAATACAATCATGAGAAACACATACATGCCCTTCGCCATGTGAGCAACTACAGAGTAAACTATTACTACTTCTCAACAGTTAACTTGGACGTTTTATTCAAATTAATTCTTTTGGGGTACTTATAGCTCAAACGCAGGTGATCTTCTTTGTGTGTTCCGCGCAGTTTTGTTTATTTATTGTTACTGTTGCTGCCTGAGATTTTGTTTATCAATTGTTATTGTTGCAGCCTGCAATTTTGTTTGTTTATTTATTGTTACTGAAGCTTTATTGCTATGATAAGCCTCATCTGAAGATCCTTTTCGATATGACAAAATCAATAAAAGGATTCCAAATAATACAATATGATTTCAAGCGTTACCACCGGAATAGCAATTACAAAATATGTTTATTCGGAGGTGGTAAATTTATTCTCATTCTATTTTCTTTATTTATTTTAATTTAATTATTATTTTTTTTGGTTTTAAGATTTTCAAATTATGTTTACTTACAATTCTATAGAAATTTTTATTTTAATTTTTTTTCATTAAATTTTTTTTTTCAAGATGTATAATTAATATTAACATGTAAATTTTTAATATATTTATTTAAAGATGGGTGAAAAATGAATTTTAAATTAGTTTATTTATTTAAGAGTTAGTTTATTTTCTTTTAATCAATAAGTTGTAGTATATTAATCAAATAACAACATTTTTTTGGTCACAAAGGTTCGAGCCTCCACTAGACAATGGAGCTTGCAAGTCATGTACTTTTATTGGGCTTTCATGCTCATAGGGTGTGTAACTTCACTAGGATGTTGAGTTCATGAGTTTGAATGTGGCAGCAATGCCCTGCAATTAAGGGTTGTCATGCCCTAGGATTTCTTCTAGTGGTCTTAGAAATAAAGCCAATAGGAAGAGATCACACATTATAACTGGTATCTCTAGCCTTAAACCAAGCTTAAAATCTAAACCAAAGCGAAAAAATATTATATTTACTACATATATATATATAAGGATATTTAAATTTAAATTTTTAATTAAGAAATATCTTATTAGTCATCATTTATTATTTCTCTAATTATTTTGATTTTTTTTTCACTTTTAAAAGGGTAGCAAATAATATACACAAGTTTGCATTTTTTATATTAAAAGCAAGGATAAGGCCCTTGAACCCAAGAGTTTAAATAAAAAAGAAGAAAAAAAAGGGACAACGAGGCCAATCACCTAAAAAAAACAAAACGAGGCATGCAGACCTCATATAAACCAACACAAAATGAAGCGGAAGTAGGCATGCAGGTTTAAACAATAGCAAAATAGAAAAGAGCAACAAAAAACAAACCTTTACTTTTTAGAAGAGGTAATGAAATCTCAATTGGTATTTACCATGGCCAACCTCCAATCCTTTGCGCAAACACAATAACAAAATGAGATCCTCTGAGACATCTCCTCCTACTCTTTCCTGATTTTCTTCTTAATTTTCTTTATCTTTGACTTACCAAATAGTGTTCCAAGAATTATATGCTATATGATCCCATGCATGATAGTAATGGAAATACCCAAGGTAGGAAATATATTACTCGTAGGTTACATTGTTGTTGTAACTTGAGGGTTGGTATAGGTGGGAATAGAGGCAATGGTTGTGGGAGGAGGGATTTGAGTTCCTCCTTGACTTTGGACATTGTTCAAAGTTTGAACATAACTAGTAAGTTTTCCAAAAATTTGAGATAGGTTTCATGCAAGTTTTATTCCTTCTTCACCTTCAATCATCCAATGTATGCTATCTATGGTAGGGATAGTAGTGGTTGAAATTTTTTCAATACTCAATTGATGTTGTAGGTTTGTGAAGTCTTCATGGATTAGGATTATGTTTTCTTGAGGAATGCTAGTAACCATTGTTTCAACACTTGTCACACTACTTCAAGGTAAAGAGTTGTTAAGGGTATGGTCCATACCTAGTGAACTAGTGTCAACACTATGAGTGAAAGAGCTAGATAACCCAAGATCCATGATGACTCTGCTATCATGAAACAACATGAGTCTTGAAGTATGTCTCACTATAGTATTAGCAATATGACACCAAGTTGTAAAGCTCATGCAAGGGATGATCAATGAATACAAGATAAATGATATTCTTTAATTTTGATTCAAATGAAATTAAGCTATATGCAATAAAATGAGTGAAATAGAAACTCGATAAACTAAAAAAGAAATCTAAAAAACAAATAGAAGCATAGAAACAAGGTTTTTAATGCTGAAAAATGCAGATTCTAATCTAACATGGGAATAAATCACCTAGAGGGGTGTATGAGTCCTAGTCATGGTTTTTAAGGGTTTAAACAATGAATAATAGTCACCATAGAAATCCTAGAAAGCAAGTAAAACAACCTTTACTACTGAGACTAAATCCCCCAGAGGGGTGAATGAGTCCTAGATGGGGATTTTGACACTAAATTCAGTAAATTATGAGTGAATGTTAAGGTTTCTAACTTGTATGATGTCTAGACTATGTGTAATTATAGATTTCAAATGAAATTCAATGATGCAAGATGCAAAAATGCAACCTATATATGTACTTTCACTAATGCAATATTAAGATTCCATAAAAGCAAAAGAACTAGTGCAATACCTAATGAAAAGTGAATGTAAGCTAGATCTAGGACTATGATGCACTCCAAATCTGAAATAAGGTGTTCAAAAGCTAGGTTTACCAACATAAAATAAAGGAAACCCTAGAGATCTCAATCGAATGGTTCAATTGAGAGAAGTGGTTGCTATAAGGTCTCCTTGGGTGTGATTAAAGACACACAGGGGGTTCACCACTAAGCAAAGGCTTAGAAAGAAGGAAATGAAAACAGTATGCAATTCTAACAATGTAACCTAGAACATGAAACTTCAAAGAAGAATAATGAGCTGGAGATAAACAAAGGTGCATTTGGAAAAATGAAGAGGCTTGAAACAAGGTCTGTGATCCTAAAATTCTATTTTTTAAGGCACACTAGGACTCATATTCCAGTAGGGGCGATTTAGTCCTAGTTCAGGGTTTCAGGCCGAAACTTGAATCTGCAACTGGTAAGGGACTCATACGCTAGTTGGGGCAATTTAGTCCCAATATCAGGGTTGATCTCAAACTCTGATATCCTCTAGTGGTCTTATGTATATTCTCTCCTTTCTAATCTCTGGGCCTGAAACACTAAATTCTGACCTGTAGGTGACTTTTTGTAATCTTGCAAGTGTTGGAAGACTGAAATCACTGAGAGGGGGGGGCGGTGAATCAGTGATTTACAAAACTTTTTCACAAATGGAAGACTTGATTTGCATTTAGACAAAAGATATTAAAAATAGTCATTCACAAAAATGATCTGCTAGAACTACTTTATGATAACATGACAGCATAGATGAAGAATTAGACAAATGATTTTGAGAGACTCATTTAAGTGCATTAGAGCTTTACATTAAATCAAACCTTTTTAAGCATGAAACTTGATATGAACAATGGAATTTTTTTATGCAAATTGATAACTATTTAGTGCATTTTAGAACATGTGAAACCAAATAGATAAGAAAGATTACACAAAATATTTTCACATAACACAAAATATGTCATGAGTAGAAAAACCCTCTTGGGGTATAAAAAACTACTCGAAAAGTCTTTCTTTATTCATATAGAGCACCAACTCTTCATAGTTCTGGAGCACTAGCTCCACAAAATTTTGGAGCTTCAACTCCACAAATAGAAACCAGAAGCACCAACTTCATGAGTTATAGGAGCACCAACTCCTTTACAAATAATGTCAACAATAGTATCCTATTAGGACCCTAGAAGTGTTAAAATAATGCAGTCCTAGAATCTCAATAAAAAACAATAATGATTTTCAATGAGCACAATGAAGAATGTTGTATGTATATGACAACATCTTCTTTCTATTTTACAAGAACATCTCAAAAACAACCCCTCAAAAAGATTTGCAATACATCACAATCTCTATATGGTTATGCTAGAGATTTCATATTCACTTTCTGCCTTTTAAGAATATCATAGTAACGTGTTCCTCTTTTCAATAACCCAGAAAACTAAGAACACAATGACCTTTTTCTATTTCTTAAAAACCCATAGAAACCCTTCATAAGAATCTCTTTAAATAATGCTTCAAACAGAAGAAAAACTAACTTCTAAATGTAGAACTCAGTATATGGTTTTTGTAACTATAGAAAGAATCTCGAGTTAGGGTTTTAAAGAATAACCCTAGGAAAACCATTAAACAATAATCATTATAGTTAAAGCCCGTAGCCTCTTTTTCATTTTTGAAGCCTAGAAAACCCTTAACAAAAACAAAACTAATAGATTTTGCAGTTATGATTCAAGCTTCAAGAAGCATTAATTGCCTTTTCTTACTTTCTTCAAACAATAGAAGTAATACTTGATTATGCAATGAAGAAATCAAACAAACACTAGACAAAAACCATTGAAGCCAACCTCAACTGCCTAGCTGAAGGAGCCATTGTCACTTCCTTATCAATTACCAAGCTCTTGCTAGCTCATAACCTACTATCCATGCTTGCAACAAACTCAGTTAACTCCTCTAGTGTCGGCCAAAGAAGAACAGATTTACAACTGAGAATAGAATATCCTCATGGAGACTAGGGTTCCAAACCCTTAAAAATGATATTTCCCTAAATTTATTTCTTTCAAGTCTGTCAAAGACTTTAATAATCATAATGATTTTTTGAAGTTCAAAACAAATCAAAACATAGTAATTAATAAAACCATTATTATGCTTTCTAAAATTGATGGCAAGTCTTCAGCCACGTAGGCCGACAAAACATTCCACATCATAACCAACCATTCACTGCCAATTCCAAGTCACTAATAAGTGAAGTGAAGTCACATGAGTGTTTCAAGAGTCTCATATAGTCTGATATAAACATTAGACTCAAAACATTAATCAACAATATTGATCCTTAATATTATCAACATTATCGAGACTTTTAAAAAGTCTATTCCATTGAAATTCAACCAATGCCTATATCACATGCTTAGTATACTTGATAGTCATTAGGATTATAAAGAAAACAAATGCTTTTTACAAGAGATGTCGACCAAGTAAAACATGGTATAAACACCTTTCCAAATGTACATGCCAATGGATGTCACCTATAAACCAAGATCCTTATAACCATATCAAATACAAATACAATGTGATCAAATGTCAAAAAATAATAATGTTGCTCAATACCAAATCACTTTACAAATTGATTGACCACAATGAAACAATGTCATAACTTGTATGTTTTGTGCAAACATAAGATGTGCCACTCAAATATCATGTGAAGAAAACTTGCAAAAGATCAAGTTGAATATACCACAATCTGAAAGTGATCAATCTGAATATACCTAAGACTTGTAATGATAATAAGTCACATTTATACCTGAAACAAAATACATGATCAAAAGCAAATGATCACTCGAAATATGATCAACCTGAATATGAAGTAGCATAAAGATCCAGACCCAATCTGAAACTGAATATCATGAAACTGCATAACATATCATACTGTATATCAGAGAACTAGTATGTATCAAAAACTAAAGCCTATAACTGCATATCAGAATACCAACCAACGGAACAACATATCATGGACATCATATCATATATTGACTAATGAGAATAAACCAATCTGCATATCATAATCTGAGAATGTATCCTACCAACATCCAACTAGCATATCATCACATATTTTCTTATATTAAAATGAACCACTTTTGACATCAAGGACAAACCAAAACAACTAAGAACTAACAACAAGATAGATGACAACTTTGACAACTTTCTCTAATCTTTCTCTTCAATGGATATTCAACCTAAATCTACAAATCACACATCAAAGAGAGGGAAAATGTTGTTTTGTTAGTGGATAGGGGTTTGCCTTTGTCAAACCCCATTTTGGTAATCAAACCTTGAAACAAAATAAAATAGAATGAAGAAATGATGAATGATCAATATGTAATGTTGCAACTCACCAAACCCTTGAAACAAGGTTGAAACCATGTATGAAATGGCTAGCATGAATGTAGATCTTGACTCTTGATTGTACGATATGGATCTTGACTACAATGCTTGCTTGAATCATAAGAACCTACATCACAAGTTATGTTAGCTCAAAAACAAACATGATGCATGATGAATTTGACATGATGCTTGAATCTTGAATTTAGCTTCAAAATGCTTGATAATCAACTCTTGAATGCTCTTGAAAGTGCTCTTATGATAACTTGATGAATTGTAAGCTTGCTAGGAGAAATATGTGAAGTAACTTTGTATTTATACTTGTTTATGCCAAATTTCCTGAAATTACAACACTACATCTCGACATCAGATCTAGCAGAATAAAATCCTGCAAAGAATTTGAATTCAAAATAGGTCAGAAGCTAAGTGGGACTCATACACAAGTTGTGGCATATGAGTCCCAGTAGGCTAAGCTTGGGACACAAATTTTAAGAAATGTTAAGTTCTATGCCAAATCCAAGATTAGGCCTCAAAATTTAGGTGGGACCCATACTCCCAAAGTGTCATATGAGTCCCAGATCACTAAATCTCATCCATACAAACTAAAATCATTAAATTATGGTTGGTTATTTGATATTTTTTGAGATTATCGTCAAAAATATGCATTAAATGAGGCTTGTGAATGCAAAATAGGACCAAATAAGGCATAAAGAAGCCCAATTTTAGTAAGAAGAGCCCAAAAAAGTGTGAAAATGTAAAGGGATACATTTTTCTACAATACAATCATTAAGAAAAGTGTGTTTTCATTGGAAAAGAAGTATTATTTATTCAATTTCTTGCAATAAATGGAAATTTTGTTTCATTTACATTTCAATAATATATCATATTTATAGATAAGTTGGATAATTTTCTAAACTAGTGCATATATTGGTTAAAAATAATATCATTTTTGAAAAATTAAAAAACCCTAGATCATTGTATTAGGTCATTTTTTTATAGAGTTGGGGAAAATTATAGTAATTTTTAGTTTCAGAATTGAATTGTGTCAATCTCAAATATTTGTCAACTATAATCATTGTCAACAAATTTAAAATTTCAAAATCTTGTACCTCTAGTCTAGGGCGTTGATGCCCCTGGCTTGCTCATTTTTAACCAAATTTTAGAGGTAGATCAAAATTTGTACTCTCTACGGAACCTTGAAACTTATTTCTAAAAAAATGTTTCTTTAACAAACCTAAGTGGTTGTGTTCAATCATAAATAGTGTTAAGAGGCATAAACACAAATTGAATCTTACAATAAATGTTGTGATTAATCTCTTGAACAAAGAACAATAATTTGATTATGTTAGATATCTTTCTGCAATTTTATTATACATATAATCAGCCTTTTAGCAGTGATGATTTTGATATGTTAGATGAAGTCCTTCATATTTTAATCTCATCTAAATCATCCACTAAGACCCTTAAAGCTTCAAAATGTCAAATATTAATAAATGTAATATATTCAATCACACCGCAACTAGTTATTTACCCTCTTTTACATAAACCTCAAACACAAATTCAACCTATACTTATCATTAGACCACCGTCAAATGTACAAAAAGATCTTGGTCACATCTTAAACATTGCAAGAAAATTATTATCATTGTGATTTAAACTAAATAAGAATAGATTATAGAAAAAACTTATATTCTATTATAATAATTCATTTTTATTATTATATGTTTACTATTTTATTTTTTAAGTTTATGTAGTTCTATTTTTTATGTTTCTTTCATATTATTGCTTCTCTCTCAAATCAAAAGAAAAATAAAATTAAAGATGATGATGCTAAAGATCATTTTTTTCTCTCTCAAATAAAAAGAAAAATTAAATTAAAGATGTTGATGCTAAAGATCATTTTTTTCTATTTGGACTAGCATTTTCAACCCCTATACATAGCTCAAATTAATGGTTATTTATGTTGGACTATCATTGTATATTTTATCTATAAAATCCTTGAAAATAGAGAAGCCAATTGTGCGGGATCCTAGATAAGTCATTACTTTAGTATAATTGAAACCCATAGATGCAAATATAACATTAAGTTCATCTATACTCATGGTGGTGGGTAGAATTTTTTTATCAACTTACCATGTGTTTGAAACAATATTATTTCATTTCCAGTTCCTCACATCCTAATATGGTTCTCTAACGAATTTAAATCCATTAAAAAAATCAATATGAAAAAAATGTATAGAAGGTCAAGTTGTCATACATGAAACTTGTTTGCAAGCTCGAGAGGATTTTTATTTATTTTTCTTCTATCATATATTATTTGATATATCAAATTCTAAATCCATTTACAAATAGACCCTGTGCTACCACATACAATTTAGAAATTTCTCACCTATTAATTTTCAATATATTGTAATAAAATATAACTATTGAAAAACTACTAAAAAAATGTGAATTTACTTCATATTGATTTGATGTATGTGAATACCTTGTTCTAAACTCCCATTTATACTTAATTTGTATTCATACCCTTTCAAAAACATTATTAAACTAAAAGAAAAATATTAACCATAAAATAAGATTACCTAAACAATGTACAAAGATGTCTCTTTTCTATTCTAGCTTCACATTTCTCATAAAAAAATCTAATTATTTTGGAATGTTGAAGCATTAAATTTTTCATTTAAAAACTTTATTTTATAGTTTTTCTTCAAATTAATAAGTTGATCAACGATTTCTAGTGAACAATATAAGACAATCATTATTTTAAAGTTCTTTTATATACAAATAATTTTTACTTTTTTATGGAAATAAATAAAGTACATATATATCAACATCTTTCTTCCTTTATAAATAGGGGATGCAAGGCAGGAAAGTTCATGCCAAAGGTTGGCAAAACTAGGAGTCGATCAAAGTGGCTTGTCAAATAAAAAAGGATGGTGATGCTCAATGCTCTCTATATGTGGCCATATTGTTGGAAGACAAACAATTCGAGGAAAATAGGATTAGGGGAATGCTATCATATGTTTCTCATTAGTCCTTAAAGTTGGTTATTTTCATCAATAAATAAAAGAAACTTGTTAATGTTTTGAGTTCTTTGGATGTTGATTGTGGAAATATTAGCAATAATTATGATATAGTTGGTTTAATTTTGTGAATGAGCTACTTGCATTCAAATAATTATGTGTGATGGAGGAATTTCTTATCCCTAAACAAAAAAATAATTTGTTTTCATGATAGCATCCTTTGATCCATAACCAACAACTTGAATTGGGTAGTCCATAAAGGAGACATTGTTAGGTTTGAAGCTTCAGTCATGCCACCCATTTATATAAGACTTGAGAATAGATGGATGCATTGAAACAAAAAAATTAGTTCATTAAAGATATTATTCCAAAGATAATACATGAATAAAAGATATTAGTAGGAATTAAAAAAGGATTATGAAAATATAGCCTCTTTTCAAAGAAAGAAAACTACCGTCAATGATAACCATTAATCAACTTATGTACACTCAATGAACTAAGATTACCCAACTATCTAATTAGCTGGACACAAAGAAAGGGAAGAAAATATTTGACATATTAGAGAAATGGACACAACCCAACACAACTATTTTAGGCTTATTCTTCTTGTGATGGGGTTGCTCTACATCCTCCAGAGGTGTTGGAATTGTCATAAATTTAAAATGAAATGCACACAAAGTTATTGTTGTCTTTCCCAAATAGTTGGGAATACCAAACTAAATGTGGAATAAAAAAATAGATTGGAGACACACAGCTGGGCATGAAAAATTGCTTCTTCTATTAAATAAGAAAATACCAATTTTACAAAATAATTTCAAACTTGAAACTATAAACTACTAATGAAAAACTTGACTTGCAGTAATCAAGAGATGCACACACATTGGACAATCAGGAGCTTCTCAGAGCTCTCTGTTCTTCCTATTCATCTAAAGCTATTTGTTGCTTCCTGCAATCTCTGAGCAATCCAGAGTTATCTACTACTCCTTGCACAGAACAATCTCTGTTGTTTCTACAACTTCACTTTCTTACAAATCACTTGCAATATTCTTCTACCAATCTGCTCTATCAACTAACTTATATTCCTTCCTTTTTGTCTATTCAAAACTGCCTCTCAGAATTCAAATTCACCTAACACAATAAATTCTAGAAATTCAAAATTTCCTACCATAATAAATTCTGCAGTCAAGAGGAGAATAGGGTTAAATATCCCCAAAAACATATTGTCATTGAAATCTCATGATAGGTAGGTGAACATGGGAGTTGACGTGAGAGAGGAAAGAGGGCTCAGGTCAATAAATGTTTCCAACACTCCTCCTTTGACTGAGTGGTCAAACAACATCATTCTTCATTCAAATCAACAACACCTAAAATTCTTCTTAGGCATTCAAAGCAATCTTTGCTCAATGGTTTGGTAAAAATATCTGCAAGTTGTTGCTCAAACCTACAAAATTTTATTTTGATTTCACCTTTCTCAGCTAATTCTCTTATGAAATGATATCGGATTTCAATGTTCTTGCTTCTTCCATGAAAAACTCGATTCTTTGGTAAAACAATTGATGAAACATTGTCACAAAATATAGTTGTTCCATCCTCTTGTTCTTCCTTCAAATCTGCTAAGGTCCTCCTTAACTAAATAGCTTGGCATGTTGTTGTATTTGCTGCTATATACTCAACCTCAATTGTAGATAGGGAAACTATGGGTTGTTTCTTGGAAGCCCATGAAATGACTCTTGATCCCAAGTAGAACACATATCCAACTGTCCTCTTTCTATCATCCACACTCCTTGCCCAATCACTTTTCCTGTAACCAACCATCCCAAAATCATTTGTTGCACTATACAAAGTTCCATATCCTTTGGTTTCGTTCACATACCTCAAGATTCTTTTACCTTCTTGCAAATGTCACTCTTTTGGAGTCTTCATAAATCTAGAAATCAGACTTACACTATGTATTATATCAGGGCTAGTTTTTCTCAGATACATTAAACTTGTAACCAAACTCTCATACATGGCCAAATTCACATTGCTATTTCAATCTTCCTTGCTCAACTTCGAACCTATGGTTGTTGGTGTGGGGGCAGGCTTGCTATCTTGTATCCTAAACCTCTTCAAAATCTTTGCTGCATACTTTTCTTGAGAAATAAAAATACCATCATGCATTTGTTTTACTTCTATGCCTAGAAAAGACCTCAAGAGACTTAAGTTTTTCATTTCAAGCTCTCTTTTCATGACCTCTTTAAAATCAACAATGAGGAAATCATTATCCCTAATGAAAACTAAATCATCAACATAAAAGACAACAATTAAAAGTTTACCATCGGCTGCCTTGATATAAAGAGTGGGCTCACCATCACTTTTGCTAAAGCCATTTCTTAGCAAATATGATTCAATCATGTTGTACCATGCCTGTGGTGCTTGCTTCAGCCCATAAAGAGATTTCTTCGGCCTGTACACCTTGTTTTCTTCACCCAAAATGTCATAACCAAGTGGTTGATCCACATACACTTCCTCTTTCAACATTCCATTCAAGAAGGAAATATTTACATCCATTTGATACGCCTTCCACTTGTGTTGGGCTACAATTTCTATGACTACCCACATGATTTCTCTAACGTAGAATAAAATTTGGTATGATCTACAACTATAATAAATGATGTTAATCCTAATCTAGCCAATATTAATCTAAATCAAACAACAAAGAATGAAACAATTAAACATAATTAAACTAAACAAATCAATTGGAAAGCTCTCACCGAATATACGTTCACTCCTTCGAATTATCTCGATTGCTCTTCTCCATTTTGTTGTTTCAGTATTCTTGCCCTCATATTTTTAGTATTGATGCAAGCATAACCGTGTTGAATGTCTAACCAAAATATTGAAGATAAGTTTCTTCTCAAAAGTGTATGATTTCGGGAGGAGGAATAATGATAATGACAGGCTATTTTATAGATTTTGGGTTTTCAAACAATCGGCTCAGATTGAAAGAGAGATCGATGGATGAGATTGATGAATGTCATGCGATGTGATTTATGTGTCAGATAGAACGTGAGTTAGAACATGAATCAGAAAAGACTGCCGAATAAAGATTAAGTTAGAACGACAACTTAATCTTGTGTCAAGACTTTTCGAAAACAAGAAGAACAAGAGTTCAATATCTTAATCTTCAGTTAAGAGTCTTTGAAAATAGAAGAAATAGACTTTGAATGTCAAAGACAAAGTTAGAACTCAAAGAATAATGCATTCGAATGCAAACATGAGTTAATTAATTAAATAAAAAATATTTAATTAATAAACAGATATATGCATATGAGTTAGAACTAGCTAACTAACTAGTTGTGATAGAGAGTCTTCTTGCAGAGACAATTAGGTGTTGAATCTAGAGATAACTAGAGAACTAAAAATAAATCTTGAGTTAGAAGGTGAGTGAATGACTTAGATAACTGAATGACAGAATAATGTGACATAAATAATTTAAACATGAATTAAATGTTAATTTAATTCAACATTCAAAAATGAAATGAATTTAATTAAATAAATAAAGATAATTTATTTGATTTGACTGTTGTAAAGGTGGAATTGAATAATTAAATAATAAATATTTAATTATAGTTAAAGAGGGTTAAATGAATAATTAAATAAATATATTTAATTATAATTGAAATATGACAAAGAGGGTAATTAAATAATAAATATTTAATTGAGAAGGAGAATTAATTAGTTAGCAACATAATTAAATAAATATGATTTATTTAATTAATCAAGTTGAATATAGGTCAAAATGAATTAATTAAAAAGGGTATTTAATTAATAGAAGAAATATGTGTTAGAAAGGGTAATTAAATAATAACATTATTCAATCATGACCATGGATAATAGAAAATTATGTCAAATGTGTACTCGCAGGCCTAGACCAATTTTCGGTGTCTACAATTTCCATGCTTGCAACTAGAACATATGTCTCTTCATAATCTCTCCCAAACTACTATTTGTATCCCTTTACAACTAACCTTTCCTTATTCCTCTCTATTCTTCCATCATCATTTCTTTTGGTTTTATAGAACTATTTCACTCAAATTACTTGCTTGTTGGGAGGCAAATCAGTTAGCTCCCATGGTCTATTCATCTCTATTGCATCTATCTCCTCATCCATGGATTCACACCATTTATTTTCTTTGACAGCATCCTCAAAATAAATTGGATCACTATGAGAAAATAATGCAAAATTCATGATTTCATCAAACTCTTAATCATACCTTTCATTTTGGTAGATCTCCATTAGACTCTTGGTCTTTCTTGGAATTAAGGAGGCGAGAGTGGCATCTAAAATTTCATTGTTGTTACTTATTTTCTAAGCAAACCCTATCTGTGCACTGGTTCAAAGTGATCCAGAGCTATCAAAAGCTCATCTGGAGCTATGGGGAGCTACTATAGGCTCCATAGCATCATCTTGTTGCACTTCATTCTCTTTCTCTACATCAATCAGAGCTTTCGGGAGTGGTACAAAGCTGTGAAGATATATCAGGCCATCCGATGAATCATCCTCTAAGAACTCCACATCTCTGCTAATGATGATTTTCTTGGTGACTAGGTTATACCGCATGTAGGCTTTGGACTCCTCACTATAGCCCATGAAGATGCACTTCTCACCCTTGTTATCCAAATTTTGTCTCTTCTCTTTTGGTACAAGTGCATATGCCACACACCCAAACACTCTCAAGTGCTCAACCATCTACTTACATTTTGAACATGAATTTTATGGAATCTTGTCATAAACTGCCTTTGTAGGACTTCTATTTATCAAATATACTACTATTGATATAGCTTCACCCCAATAATAATTTCGGAGTCTATTGGATTTGAGCATGCTTCTTGCCATCTCCACAATGGTTCAGTTTTTCCTCTCATCCACTCCATTTTTTTGTAGATTATAGGTTTCTGTCAGCTCCTTCTTATTACCATGTTGCTTGCAAAAATTTACAAACTGATTGGAGGTATACTCTCCCATTCTATCTGACCTAGGACCTTGATGAAATGTTCACTTTCCTTTTTAGCCTGGGCCTTAAACACTTTAAACTTGTCAAATGCTTCAGATTTATGCTATAAAAAAATAAACCCATGTCTTACGACTATAATCATCTATGAAGGTCATAAAATATTTTATCTTACCAATAGAAATTGTTTGCATAGGGCTACACAAATCAATGTGCACCAGCTCCAATGATGCTCAAGTTTCCTTCTAGAATTGCCTGATTGAAAGGGCGACCTATGTTGCTTGCTTAAAATGTAGGCTTCACATCTACCACTAGGCTCTACTATGGTTGGTAAACCTCCAACCATTCCCTTATTTGAAAAAATATTTAAACCAACATAGCCTAAGTGTCCATACCTGAGATGCCAAAGCTTGGAAGGGTCTTGAATGATTGTCTTAAAATTTGTTTGTTGATGTGATGTTGTACATTTTCCATGTCTAGAGGTTGTAGCTACAGATTGAGCTGAGAAACACCTCTCTAGCCTCAAAGTAAACATCCTATTACTTGTCATTTGCACTGCTGCAATTATTTACTTGCTTCCATCCTTCTTAGAAATAAGGCATTCAACCTTTTCCATCAACACTTTGTAGCATTTTTGGATCAACTATCCAATACTCATGAGATTGTGCTTTATACCAGGGTAAAAATAAACATCATCAATCGCCTTTTTCTCACCTTGCTTGGTTTGAAACAAAATAAAACCTTTTCCCACAACTGGAACTATTTCATTGTTCCCCATTTTTATTTCAGACTTGACATTTTTATCAATGAAAGAAAATAAACTTTCATTACCACTCATGTGGTTGCTAAAACCACTATCTAAAAATCATACCTCATCACCTCTTTGCTCAACAATGTTGCACATGATGAAGGCCATTTGTTGATTACCTTCAGCCACTTTTTCACTAGCCACATTTGCACTTTGCTTGGAGTGACCACATTTCTTTTTCCAACACTTACTTTCATAGTGACCAAACTTATGGCAATAATAATATTCAGCATTTCTCTTATCACCCTTTTGACTTGAGCTATTGTTCTTCTTGGCTTGTCAGGAGTTGGACAGCGAGTTGCTTGATCCCTCCTTATTGTGTGCTCATCCTAAGATATCTACACCAACACTTCCATGTCTGAAGCTATTTCTACCTCTCCCCATGCCTCTTGCATTGGCTTGAGCTTTGAATGCTCGCTAATGGGAAGAACTTGCAGACCTATTTAGGCACTTCTCATGGGTTTTCAAAGAACCCATCAACTCATCAACGAACAATGTTGAGAGGTCATTTTCCTCTTCAATGGTAATCACAATTGCATCAAAATTTGTGGGTAAACATCTGAAGACTTTCTCCACAATCCTCTACTCTTCCATGGATTCTCCATTCACCCTCAACTAGTTTATCAAACTAGACACTCTTGTGTGAAATTTTGAGATAGACTCACTGTCCTTCATTTGGAGAGTCTCAAAATCTCTTCAAAGCATCTGGAGCTTCACCAATCTAACTTTATCAGTCCCTTTGTAACTGGTTTGGAGGATTTCCATGGTTCCTTTACATACTTAGTTGCTGCTATTCTAAGAAAAATGGCCTTTTCAAGGCTGCTTCAATCAGACTAAATGTTTTTACATATTTCCTCTGTGTCTCCTTTAGTTGGGTCTTCTGGTTATTTATGAGGACTACATACACTACTAGATCAGTCACATCAGTGAACCCACTAATCACAAACACCCATAAATCATTTGCAACCATTATGGTCTTCATTTTGTTTTCCCAAACATCATAATTTTTTCGATTGAATGATGGTGACTACTTCCAACTCTTACTCTCATCTCCAGTCATGTATCCAATAAAACAAAATTTAAACACCCAGAAAATAAATTCCCAACTCACTCAAGACTTAGGGCCTTTTGGCTCTGATACCATGTTAGAAATTTAAAATGAAATGCACACATGGTTGCTACTCTATTTTCCAAACAGTTGGGAATATCAAACTAAATACATAATTAAAAAAATGAATTAGAGACACATAGCTAGGCATGCAAACTTGTTTTTTCTATTAAATCAGAAAATACCAATTACAAAATGATTTCAAACTTGAAACTACAAAACTACTAATGACAAACTTGACTTGAAACAATCTGGAGCTGCACACACACTAGACAATCAGTAGCTTCTCAAAGCTCTCTATTCTTCATGTTCGTTTGGAGCTATCTTCTTCTCCCTGCAATTTCTAAGAAATCCATAGTTATCTATTGCTCCTTGTACAAAACATTTTATGTTGTTTCTGCAACTTCACTTTCTTGCAAATCACTTGCAATATTCTTCTATCTATCTGCTTTATCAACTAACTGACATTCCTTCCTTTTTTTCTATTCAAATTCACCTAACATAATAAATTATGGATATTTGACATTTCCTACCACAATAAATTCAACAGTCAGAAGAATAACAGGGATGAAGATCCCCAAAAACATATTGTCATTGAAAGCTCCTTACAGGTAGGTGAATAGGAGAGTTGACCTGAGAGAGGAAAGAGGGCTCATGTCAATAAATGTTTCCAATAGGAATGGGAGAAAACTCATCTAGAGTATAAGCATGTTGATCTACAATAGCTTTAGATCATCTCCCTTTACTATCACAGGTATCCACACCTCCCATATTGTGTTTTAAAGTATAGATTCAATGAAAGAGAGCTCAAGGTACCCCCCACTTTGAAAGTATTGATATTTTTAACAAAAGACGTACTAAAGGGAAGCACCATGTGGAACTTGTTATTATGGTGGTCTAGGTAAAGGAGTCCCTTAATATTGCCAATGAATATAGGAACAATGCCATTGATGTGATTATTGTTGAGATTTCAATAAGAAATCAATGTGAGATTATTGAAACCATATGGAATATTCCTTGTTAGCCTCTTTGAGCTAAACATAAACTTTGCAAGTTTTTAAGACTTCCAAGGTGAACTGGAATATGTTCTATTAGATTACTGACACTCAAATCCAAGGACTACAATAATGTGAGATTGATTATAAAAGGTGGAATAGTGGGTCCCCTTTAACATGCTTTGAAACAAGAACGAAGAAATAAATTCAAGTATGGAAACTAAAGGTATTTAGACACACGGTTAATGCTCTTTTCAAAACAAAAAAATAAAAGAATTTAAATTTAAATTGGGCTAGCAAGTTTTCACCTAGAAGCATATAGGCATCACTGGATAGGCAGGGTTGAGAGTATGTAGCATTAATTAGGTTATTTTTAATGGTACCCATGATTTCCCCCACACCAATACAACTTTAATTTATCACCACATCTTTAACACTAAGTTCCTCCAGACTAGAATTTGCTAAGCCAAATACCCGAAGAGTATGTAAATCTGTATTTTCTACAGTGCAACACAAGTTTCTATTATAGATAAATGTTGACAGAGACTCAACCAATTCAGGTGAGATATTTTTTTACCTTCATTGGAGAGTCCATGAAAGAAAGTGATTGTAAGGTGCTCAAGCACAATAGGTGTTTGAGAGGGCCATGGGTGTTATCACATATTAAAAGCTATTGGACATCATTGTTACATGCATTTGCTTCTACTATTACTCCCAACAACTGTAATGCCTTTATTAGAGAAATCTAAGTGCCACTGGTGACTATAGGCTTATGTGGGGTTTGTGCATTCTACACTAGACATTTCTTAGGTTGAAAATGACATATGTGTACACTCTTTTCTTCCATGTAATATTCACATGTAGGGCACCTATTTTCATGACCCCGCGACTTAGTAGGGGAGAGGACCCAGTAGTTGAGCATGTTTCAATAGTTGTGATAGTAGTTGTTTATATAATGCCCAATAGTTGTGATAGTAGTTGTTTATATAATGTCCAATATTTGTGACTTGACTACCCATAATTAAAAAAAATGTATTCCTTTGATCTAAAAAGAAACCAATCATGTGATGCCACATCAACGCTCAACTACCCATGCTATGAATGCACACATAGTGGTCTCACTTTTTTTGGGGCCTTTTTGGACACCTTGATAAAAAGCATGCTGATGTGGCCCATCATAATTGATGATGTGGCCATGAAATGAAATTTATAAGCAAGGGACTTGCCAAGTAAGCTACTGTAAAAAATTGGGAGTGATTTGAAATTTCCATGTAGGGTTTCATTAATTTTCTTGTCTCGTAAGACTACACTTGCTTCCAGTTAATCATACACACTCACTAAAGGGAGTAACAACTCAATATTGCACAACTTACATTTATAAATGATTCTTGGATATTTATATTTGATTTGCAATGTGCACCGCTTTGTTATTAATCAAATGGAATGTTCATTACTAATAAAATTTGAATATGTTAAATTTAAAAACAAGATAACATGTAAATATTATTATAAAATATGTTCATGTCATAAACTTTTTATTTATCATATTACCAACAAAGAATTTTAGAGCCAAATGATAAAATTTTAATGGTAAGTTTAAATACAAAAGAAGTTCTTATTTGTAGTCTAGATCCACAACAATAAAGTTGGCTCAAAACTAGACAATCTCTCTATTTATTTATTACTATTTATAATATAATTATATTTTCTATTTCATATCACTTAATCTAATCCACTCCATTCTAATACATATTAATTTAACTAAAAACTGGCTTAAATATTTAGGTTAAAATTTATTTAACATTTCAAACCTAACTAAAATAGAATGCCTCACATAGACAACACATATGAATTAATATTGACATCAGTATTTAATTATATTTTGTTTGCATTAAATGGAATGAAAATTACAACTACCAAGATTAAAATAGTCCCTTATTCATTTGATTAATCATTCATTTTAACCAAATGAAACATTAACATAAAGTAAATCACTAACTAAATATTAATATTCACAAATATTGTCAACAAAGAATCAAGATCCAAATGCTAAAATTTAAATACCAAAAATCTTTCTTGATTTAGAAGCACATAGATGTCATTGTCTTCATTAACTCACATTCATGACTTATGAGAAAACTAAACCTTCTCTATTTATATATGATTATGATTATGCCTCTATTTGATATTACTTAACCTAATCTACTCATCTCTAATAACTCGTTACTTCCTATTTTACCTGCACTGTATTCTCCCATCACAGAAGAAACGCGTAAACCCACTAAAATAAATATTCAACCCATTTCTATTCTAACAGCTTTGATAACATAAACAAACCAATCTATTAAGATCACATTCTCCAAATTCTTGATGATCTTCATTTGTACACTTATCGTTGCACTCTCCATTCCTAAATCTGAAGCATGGCCCATGAAATGCACCACTGAAGCTTGGACAATACTTATCGCCCATGGACACTGATCATATTACAAATGAGTAACGAGTTCAGTGATTTCGTTTTGATGAAAATAAAGAAAATAGATTTTGAAGAGATCCAAAATCTTTTACAACAAAATATTGTTCAAATTAAAGATAATACAGATTAACAACCAACCGACCCCGAAACAACAACAAAACAAAAACTTATCAAATTTTTTGTTAAAATGATCCACAACAAACAATTGATATATTTTCATTTGTGTCAAGAAGTAAATGCTACTAATATTGAAGAGAAGAAAAATAAATATTACCAGAAGCAGTGAGCAATACTATCATGAGAAACACATACATGCCCTTCGCCATGTGAGCAACTACAGAGTAAACTATTACTACTTCTCAACAGGTAACTTGGACGTTTTATTCAAAGTAATTCTTTTGGGGGTACTTATAGCTCAAACGCAGGTGATCTTCTTTGTGTTTTCCGCTCAATTTGGTTTATTTGTTGTTGCTGTTGCTGGCTGAGATTTTGTTTATCAATTGTTATTGTTGCAGCCTGCAATTTTGTTTGTTTATTTATTGTTACTGAAGCTTTATTGCTATGATAAGCCTCATCTGAAGATCCTTTTCGATATGACAAAATCAATAAAAGGATTCCAAATAATACAATATGATTTCAAGCGTTACCACCGGAATGGCAATTACAAAATATGTTTATTCGGTGGTAGTAAATTTATTCTCATTCTATTTTTTTTATTTTAGTTTCATTGTTATTTGTTTTGGTTTTAAGATTTTCAAATTATTATTTTTTTACTTACAATTCTGTAGAATTTTTTATTTTTTATTTTTTTTATTAAATTAAAAAAGTTTGGAAGATGTTTAATTAATATTAATATATATATTTTTAATATATTTATTTTAAAATAGGTAAAAATAATAATTTTAAATTAGTTTATTTATTTAAGAGTTATTTTATTTTATTTTAATCAATAAATGGTAGTGTATTGGTCAAATCATAACATTGTTGTGGTGGTCATAAAAGTTTGAGCTTCCACTCAACGATGGAGCTCTCAAGTCATGTACTTTTATTGGGCTTTCATGCTCATAGAGTGTGTGACTTCACTAGGATATTGAGTTCATGAGTTTGAATGTGGCAACAATGCCCTACGATTAAGGGTTGTCATGCTCACAAGATGTGTGATTGCACTAGGATGTCAATTTCATGGATTTGAATGTGGCGATAATGCCCTAGGATTAAGGGTTGTTATGCTCAAAAAATGTGTGACTTCAGTAGGATGTCAAGTTCATGAATTTGATAGTGGCGATAATGCCTTGGGGTTGAGGTCTTCTAGTAGTGGTCTTGGAAATAAAGACAACGGAAAGTGATCCCCTCATAATTGATCTATCTATGCTTCAACTAGGCTAAGAATTTGAATTTACCATATACACACACACATATAAATATACATATATGTATATATGTGTATGCATATATCTATGTGTGTGTGTATATATATGTATGTATATATGTATGTATGTATGTATGTATGTGTATATAAATATGTATGTGTGTGTGTGTATATTCAAATTGTTTTGTTTACTACATATATAAAAGGATATATAAATTTTAATTATTAATTAGGAATTATTTGATTTTAGTTTAAGATTTTTAAATTAATTTCACTTGCAATTGTATAGAATTTTATTTTTTCTTAAATTAAATCCAAACTTTTGAAGATGTATAATTAGCATTTATATAGATACAAAAAATATATTTATTTTTAAATATTTAGAAATATACTTTTAAATTACTTTTTTATTTAAAATTATTTTTATCTTAGTTTAGAGGGATGTAGTGCACAGTTAAATCAAAAAAATGTTTGAGCCTACATTAGGATACTAAGCTCACAAATAATGCTCCTTCATTGCCTTGGCATGCTTGTAGAATGTGTGACTTTGTTTGAAAATTAAGGTTGTAGATTTGAAGTGGTGATAATGTCTTGGGATTGGGGATTTCTTGTAGTGGCTTTAGAAATAAAGCCAATAAGAAGACATCACCCATTATAAGTGGTATCTCTAGCCTTAAACCAAGCTTAAAATCTAAACCAAAGCTAAAAAAATATTATATTTACTACATATATATGTATAAGGATATATAAATTTTAATTTTTAATTAAGAAATATTTTATTAGTCATCATTTATATTTCTCTAATTATTTTGATTTATTTTTTTACTTTTAAAAGGGTAGCAAATAATATGCACTTTTTTTGTTTTTGATATTAAAAGCGGGGAAAGAGTCCTTGAACTTAAGAGTTTAAATAAAAAAAGTAGAAAAACAAAGACCAACTAGGCCAATCACCTAAAAAAAACAAAAGGAGGCATGCAGGGCTCATATAAACCAACACAAAATGAAGAAGAAGTAGGCATGCAAGTTTGAACAACAACAAAATAGCAAAGACCAACAAAACACAAGCCTTTACTTTTTAGAAGATGTAATGAAATCCCAATTAATATTTAGCAATTCCATGGCCAACCTCCAATCCTTTGCACTAACACAATCAAAAAATGAGATTTTAGCCTAGACATCTCCTCCTACTCTTTCCCAATTTTCCTTATCTTTGACTTACCAAATAGTGTTCCAAGATTTATATGCTATATGATCACATGCATGATAGTAATGATTCTGCTAATAGCTTCCTTGAGGGCAGCAATCGTGTTCTTTGTTTATTCACCATCTCCCTCAAGCTCGTTCATCAAGGAGTAGCTAGGCCTTTCCTTTGATTTCTTTTCCATATTTTGGTTAGGGTTGTTGTGTATTCCTTCTTCATTTTTAATTTCCTCTAACTCCACATTAAGGTTTTCCTTATAAAATTCCTCTTCTCATTCAAGTCCTTCTAAATCTTCTTCATTCTTTTCCCTACATATTTCCTCTTCAACACTGTTGTCCTTTCCCTCATCGACACTGATTTCGTCTTCTTCATCCTCCAATTCAATGTTATCTTGGCTATCTTCCTCAAATTTAGGGATTAAATCTTCTTCCTAGTCGACCAGACTCTCATCATCAAGCACTAGATTTTTCCCTTTAGTGACTTTACCTTTATCCTTTTGGCTTACACTAGCTAGTCTAGTAGACCGTCTTTCATTGGACCCACTAATGTTCATACCCAACTAGCAATGCTTTGGGTCATCCCCAATTTCAAGCTATAGAGCTAGAGGGCTCTAATTTCTTATTTTTAGCATTCTTTAAAGTAGGATGGGAAAGTATTTTCTAAGGGGTAGTAGCCTCCATGAGCAAGATAGAAGAGGGATTTGGGGATGCAACAACATAGGAAAGCCCTTTTTTAGATTTTGACTTATAGACCAAAGGGTTAGTTTTAGGGGAAGACTGGATTACTTTCCAATACCTTTATAACCATGGGGCAACAATGTGGGTAGGTTTTTATTGTGGGGTAGCATCATCCACAAATTTATAGAGGGCATAAATTAAGCCTCTATGCACGGGAAGTGAGGCTCATTTTTCAATGTAGAATATAAGGAATGAGAGTAAGAAAAAAGGCACATTAATCCACTCCTTGTGGTGAACATAATTTAACATAAGAAAATGATAACCATGTATTGTTGAATAACTTCCCTCATGGGTGACATACCAAATTAAGTGAATGCTTACAAGGTTGTATGGGGGAGGCAATTTCTCCCAATCATATCCATTTTGTAGCTGAATAGCTTTCTCATCTTCTTCAAAGAATTTATCCTTAAATTTCAGGTATTTCTTGAGCATCAATTTTTTCCACCTCAAGGCCTTTACATTGGAGGCCCATGGCTTTAGCAATGAGACTAGCACTAACTCCAAACTAGATTTTGACTACATATGATGAGTTTTCTAGCATTCAAGGAGTTGTAGAATTTTAAGGAAAGGTTATTATCATGCCCCTACACTGTTTGGAAAAATAAAGTGAGGTCACCCTCCTCAAAAAAAAATCCACAAATCAACATTTTATTTGAGCAGGATGCAAGATAGTGGTTCAGACCTTTTCCTTGGTCCACCCATTCTAGCAGCAAAAAAATTACATAGCGGTTGAAGAGAAACCTTTATAAATTCTTGAAATAATGAAAAAGAGGGGTGAGACATTTGAAATAAATAAGCATAACTTGAAGAAAGTGTGGTTGAATAGACTGAACAAGATATGGCTCTTGTCAAGCTTATAGATAATCATAGACCTAGTCTACAAATTAGGCCACCTATTGAAGGTACTATATGTAGGGGGAGACCTATGCAAATTAAAACTTGATAGTTTTTGATAAAAGGGTAAAACGGGTTTTACAGGGACCCGAAACCACAAAGGTTACAAAATAGCGAAGAGAACACCAAAGTTCCACCAAAAAAATAGCTTCTCGAGAAAAAACCAGCAGCAATCAAGCAAAAAAGACCAGAAGGGTCAGGAAAGAAGTGACAGCAGAGAAAGAACACAGAAAGCCCCAACCATTACTTCAGAGACCTAAGGACAGTCTCTGTCTCTGCCTCCATATCCTGCATATCTTTAACCCCCTTTTTAAAGTTTTGAACCATTTTCGGGGTTAGGGGGGCCTTGCGATTCAAATTGGCACGGGTTCTTCTAGAAATGCCACCATCCGTGTCCTGGCTTTTATTTTTTGTATCTTCTAGGTCAACCACCAGAGAACCCTGCTGGGCTTTGTCAAGTTTTTCAGTCATCACATTAATAATTATAGCATTATGTCTTGCTATACGGTTGTTTTGTTCCACGATAGTTCTGATGGTATTCCTTAAGCACTCAACATCAATATCAGTGTTCATATTACTGTGAACCCCTAAACCTGCATATGCACAAACGAAGTCAAACGTTGTTAGTGTTAGTTCAAATATGCATGTAACAAAGAGGGATTCCCCATAAAATCCATCTATCTAAAACTTAAACTAGGAAATGAAGAACATAATAAAATTTTAACATTTAAATCCTAATTAAGCAAATACCATTATGATCCTATGGGGGAATTGGTGCCAATGGTATGTTGCAATTGGCCCTTTCCTAATTCCTAAGTTGCAAATGTTGATTGATTGGAGAAATGGTCAAATCTCCAAAGAGATTTGAGCATAACTTTGGTGCAAATGTGAAATTGATGGGAATGGTGAATAAAGATTGCAAAATCAGTTCTCACTTGAAGAGAGTAACTTTGCATATGAGTTGTGGATGAAGATTGAGGAAAAGAGTCTCTAATTTATAGATTTCAATCTTGGAAGAATGAGTGAAAACAAGCAATGTGGGATAAAAGATAGTTCAATGGCATTGTGCCACTTGTCCAAATGTGATTGGATGAGGAATGTGCAAGTTTTGGCCAATGTGCCAATAAATGCAATTAGGTGGCATTTCAAACTTGAGAAATGACATGTTGAAGAGGGAAAAGGAATGAAGTTAATGTCACTTGGCTCAAGGTCAAGGACATGTAAGAGGCTTTTAATGCCTTGTTGGAAGGACCAAGTCCACTTGGACTTTTTGAATTCAAAAGAGGAATATTCCCTTTTTGATGCTTTGTGAGGGAAAATAGGAGAATTAATAAATCAAAGTAATTGATTATTGTGCAAGTTGCATTCTCTAGAGGATTTTAGTGAGAAGGATTAAGTTAATCATGGATTTGATTAATTTAATGAGGAATTAGGTGATGTGACAATTTAGACTTAGATTTATGAATTGATTTAAGTCAAAAATTGAGAGGAAATGATTCATTAAATAAATGATTTGATTTATTTAATAAAGAAGGAATGTGTTAGATTAAATCAAACAAGGTTTAATTTATTTAATTTAATAGGAGGACTTTAGAGATTTAATTTAAATAAAATTAATTATTTAAATGAACATAGAAAGATGATTAATTAAATTAAATTGATTAATTTAATCACCAGAGGAAAAAGACCTAGTTAAATAAATAATGATTTATTCAATTAAGGGATGAAAGGTGTTGATAAGTTGAGAGTATGATCTTAGAGGAAATGTTGTTAGTAATCGGGATCAGGTGTGCCAAAACGAACTTGTATATTTTCCATGTCTACATTTTGCCCCTATTTGAAGCAATGTACTTGTTGCATTGGTTCAAAGAATAACTGTTATAATCAAAGTTCAAAATTTTATCGATTTTCAGGTTCCCCACTGCTGTCCCAGCAGAAGGATATTGCTGGATATTGCCCCCTCGAGAGATTGGACGAAAATTTTGAATTTTTGGATGGTCTCGGGAAAAAAGACGACAAGGTGCCCGACAAGCCAGAAATGCCCCGGAATGCCAGAAAACTGCTTAAAAAAGGCAGAAGGGACGCAAAACAACTCTCAATTGGACGAAAACAGGCTCAGGGGACCAAAACCCAAGCTGGAAGGTCAAATTAGGTCAAAAAACCCTAATTTTTAGGCTTAAATAGACCGCGAGGGGTCATTTTCAATTCATTTTGCAATCTTAACTTTTAGAAAATTTCAAATTTTAGCTCTAAGTTTGAGTGAAAATGGCACAATGATAGCTTCCCAGGCATGTGATGGAGAGGGTTCGAATAGATCAGCGGCCAGTTGATGTAGGACCCGTGGTATGTACCCCTATCTGTCTTTTAATTTCATCATTTTACGTGCATTAAATAGGGTTAAGAGTCTTGTTCAAATTGCACGGTCTTGTATTGCACCGCATATGCGAACTGCACCACACGGGTCAGTTTGCAATTTGTCATTTAGTTGGCCAAAAGTCCGCCGCCTTCCATTCTTCACCGCGCAAGTCAGTTAGAAAATTAGGGTTTGCATTAAACAGGACTGCATATGAAAAGTGCACCGCACGGGTCACTTTGCAACTGGTAAAATGGAAAACTCCACTGCGGCGATGCAGTTTGGAACTTTCCAAACTGTGCCGCACCCGCAAACAGCACTGCACTTGCTAGTTTGAGGCAGATTTTGACTTTTAAACTTAATTAATTTTTTTTCCTGACGCGACAACCTTCCCTATGCAGGAGGAGCCTGGCGTACTCTATTCACGGGAGCACCGATGGCCAATACATAGCAGATTAGGGGCTATGCCTGAGCTGGTCCAGGAGCATCTTGGTGCCATTGGCCTTTGGTACATTGCATATGCCCCTACTGTTCGGGCTCATCTAGGCATGCTTATGGCTTTGGCGGAGTGATGGCACAGTGAAACCTCCTCCCTCCATCTTCCTACTGGCAAGGCCACCATCACACTTGAGGACGTATGGTGCATCCTCCGATTACCCATTCACGGGACCCGAGTCATATATGATCCAGATGCTGGTAGAGAGGCCTGTTATGGAGTGATGCAGATATATGTTATTGAGTTTTGTGATGGTCAGATTGACTTGGAGTTGTATCGTGATCGAGTGCATACGTACTGACTGATCATTGCTGCTATTATCTCAGGCCTTGTGGTACCTGATCGGCGGGGCCAATATTTCAGTCCAGGATGGGGACTTGCATGGGATCGGATGGTCCATCAGAGGGAGTGTTTTGCTTGGGGACCGGTACTACTAGCGTCCCTTTATAGGGATCTTCATGAGTTTGTCTACTTAGACAGCAGGTCTATTGGGGCAGGAGGCACTTTACTGCATGTGTGGGGATGGGAGAGGATCCCAGTGCTTCATCCAGACATCACACCAGTTCCTTTGGAGACAAATGATCCCCTCATTTGGTGATACGGTGGGGCTTTGATGCATTTTTCATTTACTGGCGCGAGTGGTATTCCGCACTGGCGGCGAGTTCTCAATGAGATGAGAGAGTTCGTCTGGAGACCGTGGATGGATATTGGTCCATGGAGAGATTATATCCAGTAGCTCTTCTTCGCTCGACAGGACAAACTAATGCAAGGCCGAGAGCATACTATGATTAAGAGGCACCTTCTAGACAGGGTTGCTTGCCAATTCGGGGAGGTTCAGGACAGGCCCGATGACCAGTATGTGGCCATCTTTGCACATACTACCAGGGAGACAGCATGGGGCTAGCCCATCCCAGCAGCCGAGGCGGTGACCTCATTTAAGGAGTTGGTGGCCCAGCCATGGCCATATGATCAAGGGCCGGTAGATGCAGGAGTTATCGCAGCCTACAGGGCATGGTTCAGACCTCCCCCCAAGTTGACAATTCCAAGCACGGTTGTCACGTGACGCAAACGCAAGTGTCAGGTAGGTGGCAGGGGGCGAGGTAGAGGAGGAGGTGAGGCACCTCCTTATCAGATACCTCCCAAGGACAAGGCCCAATAGTCACCTATCCTAGCAGAAGATCAGGATGATCAGCCGAGAGCAAATCCTCAGCAGCAGCCAGCAGGGCAGTCGGCAAGGTAGCCAGCAGGACAGCCCGATCATCGAGATGTGATGATTCAGTAGCTACAGGGGCAGATACAGGTTTTGACTACGGAGAGAGACTAGGCATGATCTGAGAGGGATAAGGAGATAGGTCAACGGCGGCAATTAGAGAGTGTAGTGTCCTCATCCCGGGCCCGATCAATTAATATTCGGGATTACAGAGAGGCTGAGTACTATTGGTATCATTATCAGTAGGTAGTGCCACCAGACCATAGAGTGCGAGACTTCTCATAGCAGACAGGGATGTTCCCAATAGAGGCACATGGTGAGAGACAGGATGGGGAGGGTAGCAGCCAGCAGGGCCCACCCGCCTTTTGATCACTTACAGTTTTGCTTCATTTTTGATATATGGGCTGCAGTATTTTGGCCTTATTGTATTATGTATCGGATGGACACCTGATCCGATTCTGTATTATAACAGTGACTTTTGATAATATATATGAGATGATTCACCCCTTTTATGATGTACATGCAAATATGTGAATGCAAATATGTGATGTTTATGAAATGTTTTTATCTTTATGGTTCATGTGATGCAGTGTATGTAATGAATGCATTTCTTTTTGTATTTTCCGTGCTTTAAATAATGTACTGCATATTAATGATGGTAATGGATGCAAATGATAATGGTAATGGTTGCAAATGATAATGTATGATGTAATGATGTCTTAAGATGCTTAGAATAACAAATTTATATTATTCCTCATAACTTAAGATATTGATATGATGCAATGCTTTTCTGATGTTAACTATCTAGTGGATGCAAGATGTATGCATGGGCGATGTTTTGATTACTGTTATAATACCATGTTAGTGTGGAAAGAAGGTAGAATAAACATAGAATTAATGAGTTAGTGAGGATGATAATGGTGATTTTACATTTTAATATAGGAATTGAGATTTTCAAAGGGTCAATCGCATTATGTTTGATAACACACCTAGGTACGATGCATCGAGGTATCAAGAACCAGGATGGCGTGGTACCTAGTGTGATGGACTTTGACTTGAAAATCAGATAGGAGTATTCTTGTTCACACTTAGCATTCATACTTTATTCAGGATGTAGTTCAGACATTATAAGCATCTCAGACCAAAACACATAAAAGCAAGCTTTCCTATGTGGTCAACAAGATACTTAAAATATCCTCCCTACAAACTGAACAAAACATGCATAACTAAGTTATTTTACAAGTGTATCCCACAAGCATAGAAGATAAAAAGATAATGATCGTTGCCCCATTCCTTTCTCTCTAAACCTATTTTGTTTAGGCATCATCGAGAGGTCCTTGGAATGAGCGCAAACTAAAATAAGTCAATGAAGACCAAAATGAGTAAACAAGCAGGCTAATGTTCTTCATACTGCTAGCTAAGACTAACTACTGTGAGGGTTACCTGATGCTTATGTCCATCATAGGAAATCTTCATCCTAGGACATGTAGTGATCAGGGTTTTGGTGGGACCGATTGGGTGATAAGCTATTGATACTCTGAGGTGACTAACTTGCTTGCTTACTGCTCTAGACTTGAGAGTCTGACAATTAGGTGCTCACTTTGGAACCTGCTATACTTGCTTTTGACTGACTCACCAAAGGGTGAAGATGATGATTGATTTTATTGTGAGTGAGATCATCACGGGTGAAAGCGAAAATGAAATGGATGCACCATTTTGGATTTTTAGATATTTTGAGGTTGTTTTTGGTATTTTCACATTTTTCAATGTTTTTGGATTTTCAAGATTTACGATGAATAAACTAACCTAAAGACCTATCCTAGGGGTCTAGGGAGCTGATCCATAGATGAACCTTGCCTACGTTATACATGCAGAGACCACGTAGTGTGACTGATGACACATTTGACTTAATGAAAAGATGGATGGGCAAACGGATTGCCCCCCTTTTTATTGCTTAAAAGACTGACTCAAGATGTAGACTAGATGGGCAAACGGATTGCCAATGCGATGGATGCCTAAGGACTAACTCTAGTTGTCTCGAGGGGTGATCAAAGATCAACCTTGCCTACGTTCAAGCTCAGAGATGACGTAGTTTGACAAGGTGGAAGAATGACAAGACTAAATGATGAATTTTTTGAAGATTTTCTGATATTTCGACATGTTTTTTGATTTTCTGATGAATGATTTGGATGTTTTTGGATTTTCTGATGAATTTTGAAAAAGATCACGAGAATGTACATGAATCTAATCTGATGTTGCAAGAACATGCCCCCAGTGTGCTGCGATAGACTACTTCGATAAAGGCAGGACAGAATGACCTTAGAAATGCCAAGTAGTTCCATGGTGTAGACACCAATGCATGCTATGGTATGGATGTGAGCGGATGGGTGGATGAATGAGTGATGGACTGATTCATGCAGATCCTGGTAGACGGGGAAGGTGCTTTATTTACACTTGGCACCTTCTTGCCACGTTTTCACCAAGGTACTTGCCCAAAGTGCCACCGAAGTGGTTTTCACCAGAGGACGGTTTTTTTTCTTTACTGTTTTCAATCTTTTTTCTTTTTTTTTTGGATTTTTTGATTTTTTGATTTTTATTTTTTTTTTTGTTGCCAAGATGCCTATTTACTAGGTTTTCATCAAGGTGACCATTTTTTCAAGACTTTTTTTGATTTTTTTTTTTTTGGTATTTTTGGTTCTATACTTTGCAAAATTTAGGCATAAAATTTTTTGAGGTGCGAACTATTCATAAGCTCATGCAGGGGCTCGCCTTCTGGTGTTGACAACTGATATGCCCCTGATTTGTAGCTTGCAGTGATGATAAAGGGTCCCAGCCAGTTGGGCTCAAACTTTCCCTTTATATCCAGATTTGGCACGTTCTTTTGGTTTTCTTTCAGCATGAGGTCACCAACTTGGAAAGTGCATTGTCTGATCTTCTTATTGTAGCTCCTTTTTAGGTGATTCTGGTACACTTGTAGATGATTAAGGGCATCTATGCACCTTTCATCTAGTAATTCCAGCTCATTGAGTCTTATGACCCTGTATTCCTCATCTGTGATGAGGTTTTGCAGTGATATCCTCAGCGATGGGAGCTCGATCTCAATGGGGAGGATGGATTCTAATCCATAGACCGGAGAGAATGGGGTGGCGCCTGTTGGCATGCGGATGCTAGTGCAGTAGGCCCATAAGGTGGGATTTAGCTATAGATGCCAGCACGACCAGAGTCATTGACTATTTTCTTGAGGATTTTCAAAATGGTTTTATTTGTAGCTTCTGCTTGGCCATTGCCTTGTGGATAATATGGAGTGGAAAAATGGTGTTGGATTTTGAATTTTTCACACAAATCATGGACATCCTGATTTTTGAAGGGCATCCCATTATCAGAGATAATGGATTGGGGAACACCATATCAGCAAATGAGGTAATTCAGGATGAACTTGGATATTTGTTTTCCCGTGATGTAGGTCATGGGAATTGCTTTGACCCACTTTGTGAAATATTCAATGGCGGTGATGATGAACTTGTGGCCATTGGATGAGGTGGGCGATATTTTACCAATGAGATCGAGCCCCCATTGTGAAAAGGGTCAAGGTGTGACAATGGGATGTAGTTCTTGAGCTGGTGCATGAATAAGGTCTCCATGATGTTGACATTGTAGGCATTTCTTGACAAAGTTGTGTGCCTCTCTTTCCATCATCGGCCAGTAGTACCCTGTTCTCAACAACTTTTTAGCCAAGGTCATACCACTTGAGTGTGACCTGCATGTGCCATTGTGTACCTCATTTAGAGCAGTCAAGGATTCCTCGGGTTTTAAACAACGTAGCAAGGTTCCGTCGGTACTTCTTCGAAAGAGGGTCTCTCCTAAGATGACGAATCGTGAAGTCCTTTTGACAAAAGTGTGCTTTAGGTTCAGGGTGATGTCAGTGGGGAGGATGCCTAACTTTAGGTAGGTGTATATATCATGATACCAAAGATCACCAGGACCAACGAGTTCACATGCATATTCTGACTCTAGTACCTCGAATGTGGGTACGAGAAACTATTCTATGAGGAATTCATGTTTTGAGACGTTGTGAGGGATGTCCAGTAAGGATCCAATTGTCACCATTACATCGGCCGCTCTGTTGTTTGCCCTTGCTATCTGCTCAAATGTAATGTCAATGAAAGATTCCTTGAGACTTTCTATGACCTTCTTGTATGGTGCGAGCTTATCATCCTTCATTTGGTATTCACCATTGACTTGGTTGATGATAAGTTGTGAGTCCCCATAGAATTTTAATGCCATGATTTTCCATTGCGCTGCAATTTTGAGGCCTATGGTCAAAGCCTCGTATTCTGCAATATTGTTAGTACAAGGGAATGCCAGCTTGTATGATCTAGGTATGTAGTCTCCTTGCAGCATGATGAAGAACACACCAGCTCCTGATCCATGTTGTGTGTGAGAGCCATCAAAGTATAACTTTCAGTGGTCTATTGCACCAAGGTTGAAAAGGGACTCATCTGGGAATTCTGATATGAGTGCGTTATCTATGTAGAGGGGAGCTTCTGCTAGCTGATCTGCAATGACTTGTCCTTTTATGGCTTTTCGTTCTACATACTCGATATGATGTTCAGATAATATCATTACCCACTTAGCCATTCTACCTGTAAGCGCTGCTTTTGACAATAGGTATTTTAGAGGGTCTATTTTGGCAATCAACTTGATTTGGTGTGCTAGCATGTAGTGTCTAAATTTCTGAGCCGCAAATACCAGTGCTAGGCAAGCTTTTTCTATTGCAATGTAATTGAGCTCATGTCCTACCATTTTTTTGCTGATGTAGTAGATAGCTCGCTCGGTTCCCTTTTCATCATGTTGGGCTAAAAGGGCCCCCAGGGTGGTTGTTGTTGCAAAGATATATAGGATTAATGATTTCCCCACAATTGGTGGCATCAACATAGGTGGTGTAAGTAGATATTCTTTTATTTTTCTGAATGCTTGCTCGCGTTTGTCGTCCCTTTCTAAAAGCTACTCCCTTGTGAAGTAGGTGTGAATAGGCAATCTATTTATCTGCCAATTGTGCTATGAATCTCCGGATCGACTGGAGTCTTCCTTGCAATCCTCTTAGTTGTTTTAATGTTCTTGGTGCTTCCATTTCGAGGATTGCTTTTACCTTTGCAGGGTCCACCTCTATTCCTCTCATTGAAACTATGTATCCTAGTAGCTTTCCTGATTGTACCCCAAAGACACACTTCTTCGGGTTGAGTCTAACCTTATATTGTTCGAGCCTATCAAAGATAGCACTTAGAGTTGCTCTATGGTCTTGTCTCATCTTTGATTTAGCCAGTATGTCATCTACATAATCTTCGACTATTTTATGGATCATGTCATGGAAGATTAATGTCATGGCTCTTTGGTATGTAGCTCCTGCATTTTTCAACCCAAATGGCATTGTGTTCCAGCAGTAGGTGCCCCAAGGACATGTGAATGTTGTCTTGTGTTGGTCTTCTTTTGCAATCATTATCTGATTGCACCCCGAGAAGCCATCCATTAGGGAGAGCATCTCATGTCCGACCATCATATCCACTATCATGTCAATGTTGGGTAGTGGAAAGTCATCCTTGGGACATGCTTTGTTTAGGTCTCTGAAATCAGTGCAGATGCAAATGCCCCCTTTCGGTTTTGAGACTGGCACAAGATTAGATACCCATTTTGGATAGTCAATTGGGCGTATGAAGCCAACATCCAGAAGTTTCTGCAGCTCAATCTTTACAAGCAAGGCTATTTGTGGGTGCATTTTCCTTAGCTTTTATCTAACTAGTTTCGCTTCGAGGTAAACAGCCAAATGGTGAACTACTACTTCAAAGTCCAAGCCTGGCATGTCTGCATAGGTCCACGTAAAATTCGCCTTTCTTTCCTTTAGGAATGCTACCAATAGTTCTTGTTCTTCTTCTAGGAGGGATTTTATGTAGAAGGTGATTTGTGGCTTTGTTTCCGTTCCCAGGTTGACAGGGTTGCAATATTCTGCCAATACTGCTGACTTCTCTTGGTGTAAAGCAGTAAGGGGGAGATTGAATCCTTCATCCTCTGGCACCTTGGGGAGGTTTTCACCATCGAATGCGTCCTTTATTTTTACTATTTTATGGTTAGAGAGTGCCACAGTGTGGTTTTCACTCAATAACTCCGAGCTTATTCTCAATCTTTTTATTTTGCGACTGAAGGACTCAATCATCTCCCCATAGTATGCTTGTGTATCTAGTGTGATGTTGAATCCAGCCTTGTGATCTCCACACAGGATTTTATCCCTTAGTCCCATGAATTCCGAGAGAGCCTCATCATTTTCGAATGAGTCTAGAATTGGTGGTCCCCATTGGTCGTGATCTATGAGTTGGGGATACACTAAGTGGATTTGGTGGGCTCATTGGATTGGCTCAGCGGGTGAGGCATTAATCATTAACAAGGTGAACTCCTTGAAAATCCTAGGGAGACTTGCTATGGTATTCTCGTCATCACTACTAGCACACACATCAGTAACATCAAAGGTGTAATTGTCAAGTGGGATCCCTAAGCAAAAGGGTGGTCTAGGGACTATTGTTGTTACCTGAGGGGAGGATCGGACTGCTCTTATGGGCGTACATCTGCCACGTATAGTTATACTTAGATGGGTATAGCCAAGGCTAATGTTTCACATCCTTCTTTCCACCATGATGGGCTCCAACCGTCCATCACTGTTTCTTCCTAGGCTTTCATTCCTGTTGTAGCCCATGCCGAACATCATTTGTAATCCTTTGTTTTTTTCCTCCATGGGTAGGGTGGGAGTGGGTCTTTCATCTTGGTATAGAGTGTTTTTGATGTCCTCCTCATCTACATTCTCCCGACTGAGATCCCCCCAATGATGGAATCCAACAGGTTTCATTCTAGTGCGAACAGGTGTTTGAATCAATTGTGGTTGCCCATGTGACCTAGGAGATTGTGGTAACTCTCCTACAACAAAAGCATTTCTCTTCATTCTATAATCACCGCATCCATTGTCCTGTATCATTTTTTTGATCTCGGATATATCGAGATGGCGGGTGTCTCTGTCGCAGAAGTGGAGGCGAGATTAGCTAGGTCTACGTATGAAGTGGATGGTCCTTCATCATTTTTAGGTACTTGAGGGATCTTGTAAAACTTGGCTTCCAAGTTTTATTAGTAGGCAAAAGGTTCGGGATCCCCATGTATAGTAACCTCTTCATTTTGATATGAGAACTTAATGCATTGGTGATAGGTTGAGGCCACTGCCTTCATTCCATGTATCCATGGGCATTCCAGGAGGATGTTGTAGGGTAGATCAAGGTCAAGAACTTGGCAGGTTGTTTCCATGGTTGTTGGCCCCACTTGGATGGGGATTTTAATAGTGCCTTGAGACACTCTTTCTTGGTCATCATATGCTCTTATCATGATGCTTTTGTTCGTATTGATGGAATCCTCGGTGAATCCCAATTTTTTTATGAGTTTCAGTGAACAAATATTTAGACCTGCACCACCATCTACCAAGACTCTTTTGACTTTATTTTTATGGATTAAGACTTGGAGGTGGAGTGCGCAGTTATGAGATGGCTGCGAGGGAAAATCTTGGTCAAAAAATGTGATGAGATTTGGGGTAACGATGTTACCCACCATAGCCTGAAATTGTTCTGTGTCAAGGGTGGCAGCAACGGTAGATGTAGCTAGTGCTTCATCAAGGATCTTTCTATGGACGGCAGAGATTTTTAGTAATTCCATGATGGAAATTGTGTGGGTGTTCTTTTCAACTGATCAATTACATTGTAGTCATAAGGGACGGCCTTTGTGTTGGTAATGGGGGTCTTAGCAGGTGCCCCAACAATGGTAACCTTTCTGCCTCGTGTGGTGACTCCACAGTCATTGTTAGCTCCCTTGATATTTATGATAGTAACCATCTCATCGACACATCCGACTATCTCCTCGTATACTAGATTAGCGCTAGCATACTTTTGCTTACCCTTATTATTCCCTTAGTTATTTCCCTGATTGTTCCCTTGGTTATGATTCGGCATCGGATTCATGTAGATTTTTCAGGTCTTGGTTTCCTGCCGACTGCTCAATGTTAATGACCTTATCCTCGATGAGGTCTTGGATGATATTCTTGAGTCTCATGCAGTTGGCGGTGGTGTGTCCTTTGACTTTGTGAAAGTCACATAGGAGATTCTCAACGTGCCACGGCAGTTTGGTCAGGGGTTCCGTGTATTGTTCGGAGTTAGAGATCTTGATTAAGTTCTCTTTGACCAATTTCTTCATGACAAACTCAATCGATTCGCCAAGGGCTGTGAACTTCCTTTTGGGGGGAAACTTGTTGCGGGGAGGTGGTCCTCCTTGATTACCCACATTGTTGACTTGGCTGGTGGAAGGTGGTTGTGCCACTACCACATTAGTCTACACATTATTGTGATTATGATTTTGTGGTTGATGATGGTTTTGGGTATTTTGCTTAGGAGCACTGATGACTACGTTAGCGTCGACCACGCCATTGTTTGTGATATTTTTGTTCCTCGACCATGTTCGAGGTTTATCATTGTAGTTGTTAGATAGGTGGTTATCCTATGGTGGATTGAATGTTGGTGTGCCTTCTCGTGTCATAAGGGCTCTTTCAATGTTGAGCGCCTTTGGAATTAGTTGGTCGTATGATGTGATGCACTACATTTTTAAGTAAAACGCCAAGTTTTTATCAAGGTTGGCTATGATGGTGCAGACTTGTTGTTCTTCTGGCATAGTCCATTTGCTCTGATTGGCCTTGGATCACCATCTTTGCAAGAAGGATGTGAATAACTCTCCTTTTTCTTGTTTGAGTGTAGATAGTTCTTCTAAACTGACATCCGCACTCATATTAAAAGCGTAATTTTTAAGGAAAGCCTCCACTATTTCCTCGAATGTTTTAATGCCCGTGGGTAGGCAAGAAAACCATTCCATACCTAGACTAGTCAGGCTTCGGGGGAAGAGTCGCATTAGATACGTGTCATCATATGCGACTTCCATGCAGTGCACCTGAAATTCCCTGATGTGGTTTTCAGGGTTGCTCATTCCATTGTATTTATCAAATTTGGGGATCTTGAATCCCTTTGGAAACAGTACCATGGTGAGATTTCTATCGAATGGATAAGGGCACAAGTTGCCTGGTGTCCTTGTGTTTTTTCCTGCTTGCAAGTCCAACACCTACTGCGAGAGTAGTTTGATTTATGTTGTGACATCTTTGCTTGGATCGAGGGGTGGGATGAATGAGTTATAAGGCATTTGGGGAGTGCGCATGGTGGGAGGAGTACTAGTAGGAATTTGCTGTAAGCTTGTTGTGCATTTAAGGCTTGTTGGTAAGCCTGTATTTGTGCCAACAATGCCTGTTGTTGATCTTGTTGTTGTTGTTCCAATAGCGCTTGTTGTTGGTCCATTTGTTGTTGTTCCCATGAAGCCTGCTGTTGGTCAAGTTGTTGTTGAGCTAGTAACGCTTTTTGTTGGTCTAGCTACTATTACGCCAACAATGCTTGTTGTTGGTCGAGTTGCTGTTGTGCAAATAAAGCTTGTCGTTTAGCTTGATAGTGTGCCTGAAAGTCTTGCAAGGCTTGCTGGTAATCTTGCAGGTGGATCGTTTGCAATTGCGCTTGGTATTGAGCTTGTGCTTGTTGTTGGGCTTGGGCTTGGGCTTGAGCTTGGGCTTGAGCTTGCACTTGTGCTTGGGCTTGAGCTTGAGCTTGCGCTTGAGCTTGAGCTTATGCTTGTGCTTGCGCTTGGGATTGAGCTTGTTGCTTTTGCTGGAGTACTCTTTGTTGGTTTTCCTTTCGGAAGGTTTGGATTAGAGTGGTGAATGAATTTGTTGTGTTGGCTTTCGGTGGGATTGGTGGTGGAGCAGGAATCATGCCAACTATTATGGCGAGTGGATGGATTGTGGTGGTGATTGTGATTTGGGTTGTTGGAGGGGTGTTTGAGACGATTGGTCCTTGAGGAGGCATGCTTTGGGAGACTTGAGGACCAATAGATGCATTAACCGTGGTGATGGGAATAGTTGCAATTTGTTGTGAGGATATGGGCAAAAGAAACAGGTTCAAAATGGTTGTCGGATTGCTTGGATTGGCAAAATTTTTGATGGGTAAAGGTGGAAAACCTATTCCAAGAGGTGGTGCAAATGCAAAAGGAAGCAGGGGGAGGGATGATGCACCACTTTGGAATGAGAAAGGATTTATATCTTTCGTCGTTCCAAACAAGCCATCTTCCTCATGCGGTGGGGTAGTTGGTATGTTCAATTGATAGGTTGGTGTGGCATGAAATGAGGATAAACCAACGGGGTTATGAAATGTGAGTGGGACGTATGGGTGAGATGGGTTTTCCGGAATAAATGTAGCTGGTGTGGGGGTGATGATTGCTTCTTTATTAGCCACAAGGTGGTGTTTTTGCAATTCCTAGAACATGGCACTCCCCTTGTTCACATTCGAGGAGGTTGGTGTGATGATTGATGTGGTGCAAGGAACTTCTTGATTGATGTTTGACAATGGGGATGTATCTATACTAGTGCTTATATTAAGGTCGGGAGGGGGCATGACCCCTCCTCTTGCTATCGTATTTAGGTATTTGAACATAGCACTAACAACTTTGTGGTTCTCTAGATTTTGAACCATTTCCATGATTTTATTTGGTGTCATCCCCATGTCTTCATTTGTGTTGTCCTCTTGATGACTCTCCTCTTGAGGATTTTGTGATGATAAGGGAGAGTTGCTTGGGGGATTGCTTGATTCTGCTAGGTTCACTTCGGTGTTTAGATGACTCATGTCCATAGAAGCTGATATTTCTTTGATATTCTCCATGTCCTTCTTGTATTGAGATCTTGTTTGGACCATAAAAATAGGGATTTGTTCGATCCTAATCCTTTAGGTCCAAAAGAGAAGAACTAAGGAAGCTAAAAGATCAAAGATGGTGATAATGGTGATGGGTTAAATGGATGGGATGAGTGAGTGAAACCTTTGGAGAACTTTTGAAGGTATGTGCTAAACTTGTAAGGGATTTTGATTTGATTGATTGTGATAATTTGACTAGATGCATTAAGTCAAACAAGATTGTTTGTGAAGTTGTTTTCCCTAGGAAGTTGTGTTATCCTAAGGGAACTTGCACAATGGATGAATCGACAAGGTGTGTTATGCCAATGTGATTGAGAACCAATAGACTTTAAGAAGTTGTGTTATCTCAAAGAAAATTTGTCCACTATTTTAAGACTACATTGGCTAAGTGTGTTAAGCCAAGGTATGATGATGTTGATTTAGCCCTCTAAGTTTAGCATGATGATTGATTCTAGAGTTCTCAAAAGGTTTGATGATGAAATGAGATTTGGTTGATGGAGGAATGGATGAGAATGACAACTTTGATCTTGAACCTTAACCTAGATGTAACTCTCTCTACAAAACCTCGGTATTGAAGAACATGCTAGACTTCCTATGGGAGAAATGCAAACCTTTGAAAAAGTTTAGGATTTTGTTGACAATAAAATGCATACAATGTGGGGTTGTTCCTTGAGGCCTTTTTGTAGAAATTGTATACAAGTCTCTCCCTTACTTCAAGGAGCATCTCAAGGCGTTGCTCACGGATTTTTAGACTCACTTTCTTGAACTTTGGCTTTGGGATTTTAATCTTGCGGGAAATCATTGGAAACAACACATGTGTAATTCAATTTGTCTCTTTATCTTGGTTAAATGAGGTTCTTTTTATCCAAGACACTTGCTTGCTTAGGTTTTCAAACTATATGTCTAGTGTCCCATTCTCTTTCTCATCCCACAAGGTCCTTTGTGTGGAAATCGAGGAAAATAGGGCAAAAGTTCCCTATGTTTATCCTTATTGGAAACAAATGATGGTAGAACTTGTACACTTAGAAACCTCTAGGAATGTGATTCCTAGGGAAAGCAAGAGTGGGCAAGTTCGTCAATAGGTATTTGTTTCCCACAAGGTGTTTGAAATTTCAAGGTTTTTGTGTATGTTTGTTTTTCAAATGTTTTCAAGATCAAGCAATGTGTTTTTTCCAAGCACTTTTACACTCCTAGGTTGATGAGGCAATACCTTGTTGGGTTCCCACTTGGATAAATCCAGCTGCGCATATCTTGTGCGAATGGCTAAATGCTTGACCACACTGGCTCCCCTCCATGACACTCACTTATTCGGGTCAGCCAAGCATTAGTACCCATGAATCTCCCATGGCATACCTTCCATTTCCACAACAAGACCGCATGTTACATGGGGCGGCTTCAAAGGACATAACCTTTTGCACCAACAAGATAGACAAGGTTTTGGCCTTTTTCTAAACAAGGGGTTCTAATTCGGGCATTCCGTTCGTGGGGGATTATCCAACATCGGCGAGAGTCCATTGTTGTCCATCTCGTCGGAATAATCCTCATGATATTGGCCTTTGTTCCAATATCCACACTTATATCCCGGGTGGAAGTCGCTTGGCTTTAGCGTGTTCCCGGTTGGGTCGTTCCCTTGGGTGATTACTTTTTCCCACAAGGCAGGCCCTCTAAGTTAAAAAAGCGAGCTAACATATCCCGTCGTTCACACAACCCTTGTTGAAAAACAAAGGGGAGAACCTCTGCAATATATCGTGCTCACACTCGCATGTTTTGTTCAATTTTAAGTGCCCAAATCAAATGTGGAGGCAATCTTTTCGACAAGTTAATATCACTAAAATGCTTTTGATTATCAAGATCACTATAAAGCGCAAGAGAAGCACATACGCATTTTAATGATGTTAATTTGTTAAAAAGTTTGCAAAACATAAAAGACACATGTTCAATTTTATCCTTCAAAGCAATGATGAGTTCATTTTAGAAGCACCAAAATGAAATGTGAAGTTTGCCTTGTCCAATTTTAAATCCAAATTGAAAACTAGTAAGTGTCTAAAATTCTTTTTAGCCCCTTGGCAACTTTAATAAACAAAGTTTGTTTGTTCTTTTTAGATCCCAATGAAAAATTAGTAGCCTAAGGTCAAAGATTTTAACAAATTTTCAAGAAGTGTTGAAGAACACTTAAGTGTTTAGAAACACTTTGCACAAGATGAACATGAAAATTTAAACATTTTTTTTTTAAGCCCAAAGTAAAGTTATTTTTTCCTAAGGTCAAAGATTCACAAAATTTTCTCAAGAAGTGTTAAAGAACACTTTTAGTGTTTAGAAACACTTTGGGTTTGTGAAGATAACATGATTATGAACTTCTCCTTTTGCCTCCATTCTGCAAAATAACAGAAAAACAGAGAGTGAAAAAAGGAAAAAACAGCAAATTAGGTTAATATTAAAAAAAATATTCAAATTTTGAAAACCAGACTGATCCCGTGGCGGAGTTTATCAAATGTGCGGTGCTGCTTAAAAAACACAGGCGGTGCTATACAGCGCCGCACGGTCGACTGTATGCGGTGCTCTGCAGAAACAGAGACCGCGGGTGCGGCGGAGTTTTACACGCAGTGGAGTTTGGCAGCGGCAATGTTTGGCAAAATTTCAAATTTGATGCGCGGGAAGCAGTTGCGGTGCTATATGGTGCCGTGGGCTTCGGGAGGTGTGGTGCAATATAGCACCGCGTATGAGGCCGCGGTGCAATACAGCGCCATGTGTCTAGTACGCGGTGCAGTTTCCTGTGTATGAAAAAAAAACGTGAAGAAAACCGCAGAAATTTGAGGAAAAACGTGTCAAAAAGCTTAGGCCCTCCTTCTAGCACCAAAATGTGAACCCCTAAACCTGCATATGCATAAGGAAGTCAAACATTGTTAGTGTTAGTTCAAATATGCATGTAACAAAGAGGGATTCCCCATAAAATCCATCTATCTAAAACTTAAACTAGGAAATGAAGAACACAATGAAATTTTAACATTTAAATCCTAATTAAGCAAATACCATTATGATCCTATGGGGGAATTGGTGCCAATGGTATGTTGCAATTGGCCCTTTCCCAATTTCTAAGTTGCAAATATTGATTGATTGGAGAAATGGTCAAATATCCAAAGAGATTTGAGCATAACTTTGGCACAAATGTGAAATTGATAGGAATGGTGAATGAAGATTGCAAAATCAA
Source organism: Sequoiadendron giganteum (assembly GCA_007115665.2). NCBI lineage: Eukaryota > Viridiplantae > Streptophyta > Pinopsida > Cupressales > Cupressaceae > Sequoiadendron > Sequoiadendron giganteum. Next base: position 332,595,583 of record CM021110.1, read on the forward strand.
TTCTCACTTGAAGAGAGTAACTTTGCATATGAGTTGTGGATGAAGATTGAGGAAAAGAGTCTCTAATTTATAGATTTCAATCTTGGAAGAATGAGTGAAAACAAGCAATGTGGGATAAAAGATAGTTCAATGGCATTGTGCCACTTGTCCAAATGTGATTGGATGAGGAATGTGCAAGTTTTGGCCAATGTGCCAATAAATGCAATTAGGTGGCATTTCAAACTTGAGAAATGACATGTTGAAGAGGGAAAAGAAATGAATTTAATGTCACTTGGCTCAAGGTCAAGGACATGTAAGAGGCTTTTAATGCCTTGTTGGAAGGACCAAGTCCACTTGGACTTTTTGAATTCAAAAGAGAAATATTCCCTTTTTGATGCTTTGTGAGGGAAAATAGGAGAATTAATAAATCAAAGTAATTGATTATTGTGCAAGTTGCATTCTCTAGAGGATTTTAGTGAGAAGGATTAAGTTAATCATGGATTTGATTAATTTAATGAGAAATTAGGTGATGTGACAATTTAGACTTAGATTTATGAATTGATTTAAGTCAGAAATTGAGAGGAAATGATTCATTAAATAAATGATTTGATTTATTTAATAAAGAAGGAATGTGTTAGATTAAATCAAACAAGGTTTAATTTATTTAATTTAATAGGAGGACTTTAGAGATTTAATTTAAATAAAATTAATTATTTAAATGAACATAGAAAGATGATTAATTAAATTAAATTGATTAATTTAATCACCAGAGGAAAAAGACCTAGTTAAATAAATAATGATTTATTTAATTAAGGGATGAAAGGTGTTGATAAGCTGAGAGTGTGATGTTAGAGGAAATGTTGTTAGTAATCGGGATCAGGTGTGCCAAAACGAACTTGTACATTTTCCATGTCTATAGTTAGTATGTGCCACTTCTTTCTTACCCATTTCAGTAATCTTAACACCCATTTCCTCGATCTTACTTTGCAGGGCCCGGTTTTTAATTTTGAGCTCATTGATTTCAGAGAAGGTCCAATCCAAGAGTTATAATATCTTAAAATTTTGATTGTTAAACTTTGTGTAGACCAATTAGGAATTGAACCTAGGAACTCCTATTTGTCATTAGGTTTCCTTAGCATTGAGATATCAACCCTCTCATTAGCCATTATATCTTTGGTTTTAGTGTGAATCATTTTCTCAAATATCCCTTAAGCCACACTACAATTGCTTGGGGATACTAGCTTCACTTGGGTTCATCTACTCCTATATAACATCTCAAACTTAGTGTATCTAGATTTCAACATATTTCATTTATGTATGGTGAACCACATTTATTGATAATGTAATATCACATTAGTTGTCATATCAAATAATTTATATTATTTGATAGGGGATTCCAAACTTTTTCAAGATGTGATGAAGCCAATGGGCCTCTATAATAGCTTTGATATTATTGGTGTAGTTTTCCTATATAGAGGAGAGAGAAATAACATGTTTAGTTTTCTCAAACAACATATAGGATTGGATCTAAGGTAAAATTTATATCCTAATATTGACAAGATATTTAAAATCACAATCCTAGAGTTAAAATTTGTGTATCATACTAAGGTTGTATCTTGACTTTTTGCATACCATATAGAAAATGAGTGTACATTTGACAAATTTCTAATGAATCTCATAAATTTATTTCATAGTTCAAGAGACCATGAAAAAAATTAGAAATATCAAGATGAGTATTCGTAAGGTATATTCATGCGGCTCTACACAAGTTGCCAATACAAGGAAACATCAATAAGAGGATTTAATCGATCGGCCTCTAATTTGACATCTAATAGAAAGGTAGTTGTGGAAAGATTAAAAGAACCCATATAAAATAATTTGAATAGATCATGAGAATATTTGGATTGAGGAGTACTTATCTTAAAATTAGTTTGAGTTTTCTCGATCTCAGTGAAGTAATGTACAAATCTATCATAGAGAATCAATTGTATTAAATAGATTATATGGATCTAATTAGGCATGTGAAAAATACCTAATGATGATCAAGTCATTGATATAAAATACCAATAAGATATTTTTTTCTTCTTGACATAGAATGTACATAATAGGGTTAGTGTGACATCAAGTGAAAAATATAGAAAAAGTAAGTAATCCATATTGACATACCAATCCCTAAGGGATTTTTTGATACCATAGAGGTCCTTCAAAATTACATATATAAAGGAATAATAATTAGTGAATTCATATGGTTGTTTCATGTAGAGTTCCCCTTGTAGATCACTATGAAGAAATGAAATTTTATATAATTTGATATATGTGCCAATAATGTGGTTATAATGGCTATAATGAGATATATGTAATTCACTTTGGAAAAAGGTGTGAAAATATCAATGTAATTTATGCCATCTCTTCTTGTAAGAATGTGTAATGTAGAAAATTGTATACTCTTGAAGAAAGAGGCAATTTCACGCTTAATTTGGACCCATTTTGGCATTCTTGCACCAATCATCCCTTTAAAACAACATTTATAGACCCCTAAGACTCATTATTTTGGACTTTGAGGCTTGTTCCACTTTAAAATCATACAAGTCTTGACAAATAACATTCAAATTATTCAAGTTTCATAAAACCCACCTCAAAAACCCCTGGTGGTCCGACTAAGTTGCCCAGGGTGGCGACTTAGTTCCTTTTGGGGAAATTTTTAATTTTGAGTGGGAAAATCAATGACTTAACCAAAATCTTGATGGATGTCGGCCTCTTAGGTCTAAATAATGGAAAATTAGGTATTCATGCCTATAAATATATGTTTTTAGGTCATTTTTCACAACCTTTTGTCATTTTTCAAGAAAATTCAAGAGTCAAGTGTTGAATATTTTTCACAAGACAATTCATTAGTCTATCTACAACAAAGTTGAAGCTTAGGGCAGCAAGCTAGGGTTTTTGTAGGTCTTCAAGATCACTTTTTTTCCAAGATATCACATTGCAAAGGGTTGATCATGGATGCCTATGGAGAATCATGGACAAATCTAGGTTGAGGAGATGCAACTAGCCATCAAATAAATTCTAAAGACTTGTTTTCAAAGTGATCCCATCTTCCATTATCTCTCTATCTTCAGCCTAAGGAAAGTTTCCATGTCATTAAGATTCATTTCTAATGTGAGTTAGGGTCTCTTGGAATGATTCTTACATTATTCTAGTTTTTATTATGCATCTTATGCTAACATGTTGGAATAGGGTTGCATTATACTTCAGATTTTCTAGTCTTAGATACACTTAGGACTAGGGTTTTATGCAAATTCCATTATTTATTTCAAGGTTTAAATACCAACTAGGGGCTTGACCAAGGAAAACCCACCATTAGAAACCAAATTATATTCTATTTTGTAGGTGATTTCACAGGTTTGGATCTAGATTTCAGTCAGAGAATAGAGTGCAGACTGTAGGATTCTGTTTCCACTCTCAGATTTCCAAAAAAGATAAAGTGTACTAAGTCGTCTCTATTGGCGACTTAGTCCCACTGCATATTTTTTTCAAAAAAAAAAATTGGATCTGGACAACCATTTGGCTAGAATGGGCTATGGAGCAGTTTTCTAGATCCAAGGCTAAGTCACCCAGCATGGCGTAAGTGTCCTACCAGACTTAAAAATTAGATTTTCCATAATTTCAGAGACATTTGCAATCTTCATTTCAACCTCTATTCATTTCCAGGTGCACTCTTTCTATTTATGCTTCTATCTTGTTTAATATTGCCTTTAATCTATATTCCTACATATCATTATGTGTTTTTAAACAACCTACATTTCATTAGTTTTACATTAATCATTCATCTCTTTTAGTAGTTCAATGCAATTAGGACACTTCATTTAAATACATTTCAATCATATAAGCATTTAATATTGAATGAACCTCCAAGTTTTGGGTGGAAGATCTTTCTCCTTTTAGGTGAAAAACCTTAGAAATGCAAGGAAGCACCTTTCCCCCAAAATCTACAGTTTAGAATGATGTAGTTATAATTTGTGCCTTGTATTTGATAATGGTTCAATTTTATACATACTTAGTTTAAAATATCCACTTGTATCAAGCCATTTTTCTTCCCTTAGCAAGTGGAACTAGATCCCAAGTGTTATTATTGATCAATGATTATACATTTTGTCTTCATTTCTAAATCCAATTTAAAGATATCCTTGATTTCTAAAAAATTGTAGATCAAAGACTTAAGCTATATATGTGAGGAAAATCCTAATGTTGTGACCTAGTCCTTGTAATATCTAATGAATCCTCGATTGATGTGCCTACTACTTATAAGGTATATAGGTCTAATTTTTATGAGTAGATAAAGTGGAAGTATACCAATGTGCTAGTGAATCTAGACTAGATGGTGGAGTAGGAGGATGTGATTTATTTATCTCTAAAATGGAATCACTATCTTGATGAAAGCCTCATGTGGAGTATGTGTGGATGATGAAAGTGTGAATCACAAATATTAACAATACAAAAATCACACTCTCACAATCATGCCATAATGTTCAAGATCATGGGTCTTAATATATAGTTTAGATAACAAGAAAAGTCATCATATTTAAGATGTTGATTTTCTCTATTAGTGGTTGCTCTTCAAAGTAACAAAATATGAAATAAAAATAATGATATAATATAGTGATAATTATAAATTCCTAAATAATCTTGATAATTCTTAAAAATACTTTATAATGCTTGATCATTCTTGAAAATTCTTGATAATACTCAAGTACGGGTATGTGCAGGATCATCATGGAAAAAAAAGGCCCTTAAGTGGTAATAAAATTCAGAAAATCAGAGTTAGGCAACTTCAAGTAAAAATTTGAATAAGTTATCTATATTATTTCAAAAATATGAAAGAATAGAATGTGTAGAAAATTGAATGTAGTTTCTAAAATAATAGGTTTATTTAAAAATAAATAAAAATTATTTGGTGAAATTTTGAATTTTCAATGCAGTAGTACTTAAATTTCAGGGAAAAAATAAGAAGTAGGTGTCTATCTGACCACCCTAACCACAATAAAATGATAATAATTTTTTATAATATTTTAGATATAAGTAGGGGACTCATGTCCGGATGTGATGCATATTTTTTTGTAAATTTTTTCCAAGTAAATAATCAATTATGATTTTTTATTACAAATTTTAAAAAATATAAAAACTCATATGTCTATCCACCTTAACTTGGTCAAAACTTCATGAAATTCAATTTATTTTTTTTAATCCTATAGTATGTGAAGCATAGAATATGACGCATATTTTGGATTCAAAAAATGTGATACTGTTTGAAAGTTATAGATGTTTTTCAATCAGCCTATCAATTAGGAATTTAGTCGTAATTCAAATAGAAAATGAATAATAATTATTTATTAAATTAAAAGTAAAGTATAATTTATATTGGTGGAAAGCTGAGAATCTCCTTTAAAAACCCTTTTCATTTCATTAAATTTGGGTAAAAACAAAGTCGTCAGCCACATGGGTCATCATATCACTTAGATATCGCCATTATTTGGCCCATCATGATCCTGCACATACCCGTACTTGAATGATTGAATGCTTAATAATAATTAAATTCTTGAATTCTTTATAATGCTTACACTCTTGAATTCTTGAATTCTTGAATGCTTGAATGTTTGATAATGCTTGAATGATTGAATGCTTGATAACAAGAGTACTAGGGAGATCTTGATCATAAAGTTTCTAAAGAAATCTTGAAAATAAAAGTGAGCTAGGTGGTTTTAATGTCTAATGTAGGAAATGTATCCCTCTACATTTTCAGACTTGTTTGGGCCTTAATTAAAAATTTCCTTTTTTATGCCTTATTTGGTCCTATTTTGCATCCACAAGCCTTATTAAATGCATTTTCTAAGGATAATCCCAAAATTTAACAAATGGTGAATCATTATTCAATGTTTGAAGTTGTGTGTTTTAGATTTAGTGATCTAGGACTCATACACCACCTTGGGCATATGGGTCCCACTTAGGTTTTGAGGTCTGATTTTAAACATTATATTAAACAAGACATTTGTTGGAGTTTGTGTCCCATGTTTAAGACATTAGGACCCATATGCCCAAGGTGGCGTATGAGCCCCGCTTTAACCAGGACCTATTTTAAATCAAATTCTTGGCAAGATTTTACTGTCTTGGATCTGATGTCAACTTGTAGTGTTGTAATTTCAAGAATTTTTGCATAAACAGGTATAAATACAAGGTTATTTCACATAATTTCTCCTAAGAAGTTTACTAGCACTCTAAGCAATCTTAGGAAGCATTCTTCAGGAAAATTAAAGAGATCAAGAGAATTCAAGAGCATTCAAGAGCTACTTATCAAGCATTTGGAGCATCAATTCAAGGTTCAAGCATCATGTCAAAGTATTCATCCATCATGTGTATTTTTTAGCTAGCATTTGTGATTTAGTTTTTCACGATTCAAACAAGCATTCAAGATAAAGTTTCAAGAATTTGATCAAGATTCAAGATCTACATCCATTGGAGACATCTCACACAATTTTTTTAGCCTTTATTTAAGGGTTTGGTGTGCTACAATATTGCATTTTATTCATTCATCATTCCTTCATGTTATTTCATCTCATTTCAAGGTTTAATTACCAAAACAGGTTTTGACTAAGGAAAAACCCTATTCCCTAACACAACAACATTTTTCTCTTTTCATGTGTGATTGAAGATCTAGGTGAACTAGATCTTGAAGATCTTTTGAAGACAAAGTTGTAAAAATTGTCAAAGTTTTTAAGAAGTTGTCATCTTCACGAAAACTAACCTATAGACCAGAATTCAGACTTTCAAACTTGGAGATCAGACAAGAAAAAAGCTACAGAAGACCTCTCAAGGCTACAAAAGTTTTAGAAAAATCCTAATACTAGGAATAAATCACCAACTTGGGTGTATGAGTCCTAGTATACCCCTTTTCACAATTTTTTTTATATCCTTATTTGCCAGCAAAAGACTCCATATTTTGCAAAGATCCTAGTAGTAGGAATAAATCGCCCATTCTGGTGTATGAGTCCTAGTGCACATCAAAAATAGAAAATTTTAGGCTTTTTAGATCTTGTCTAGACATCTCCTATCCTCTAGGTACTTTTTTTTTGTCTTTATTTAGCAATATGATTTCATGTTTTAAGTTTCTAGGGTTTAGTGCATTAGGTTTTTCATTTATCCTTTGCAGCATTATTTTAATGGTGAACCCCATTTTTAATCACACCTAAGGAAACCCTTCTAGAAATTCCCCCTTCCCTCAATTGAGTCACTTGGTTGAGGGATCTCTAAGGTTTCCTAATGAACTGAGAGTGAAATAGGTCCTAACCCTAAGTTCCATCTCCTAAAAGGTGGAACCCTCTTTCCTTCAGTTCATTTTGGTGAACCCAACCTTTTGACAAGTATGTGTAGGATCATCATGGAAAAAACAGGCCCTTAAGTGGCAATAAAATTCAGAAAAATCAGAGTTAGGCAACTTGATGTACAACTTTGAATAAGTTATCTATATTATTTCAAAAATATGTAAGAATAGAATTTGTATCAAATTGAATGTTGTTTCTAAACTACTAGGTTTATTTAAAAAGATATATCTATTTGGTGAAAATTTAAAATTTCAATGCAGTAGTACTTAAATTTAGGGGAAAAAATAAGTAGGTGTTTGTCTGATCACCCTAACCACAATAAAATGATAATATTTTAGATATAATTAAAGGACTCATGTCCCGATGTGATGCATATTTTTTTGTAATTTTTTTCCAAGTAAATAATTAATTATGATTTTTTTATTACAACTTTTAAAAAATATAAAAACTTGTACATCTAACCACCTTAACTTGGTCAAAACTTCATGAAATTCATTTTTTCTTAATCCTATAGTATGTGAAGCATAGAATGTGATGCATGTTTCGGATTCAAAAACTTTGATACCGTTTGAAAGCTACAAATTTTTTTCAATCAGCCTATCAATTAGGACTTTACTCATAATTCAAATAAAAAATGAATAATATTTATTTATTAAATTCAAAATAAAGAATAATTTATATTGGTGGAAAGCTGAGAATCTCCTTTAAAAACCCTTTCCATTTCATAAATTTTGGGTAAAAAAAAATCGTCAGCCACATGGGCCATCATATAACTAACATATCACCACGTTTTGGCCCATCATGATCCTGCACATGCCCTGACCCTTTACTTATTATTTGGAGAACATTGCAGTCCTATATTTAGCTTACATTAACCTTTAATTAGATCTTGCATTAGTGAAAGTGCATATAGGTTGTATTTTTTGCATCTTGCATCATTATTTCTTTGAAAATCTATCATTGAAAATAGTCAAATCAATATACAATCTATAAACCTTAGAATCAACTAAAAAATTTCTAAATTGATTGTGAAAACCCTCATGTGGGACTCATTTTCTCACCTTGGCAATTTAGTCCAACTTGTACTAGTTATTTTTCCAATTTTTTGGAAATTTTGTGTTGTCCATTTTTCACCATTTAAACCTTCCAAAAACCCTAACTAGGACTCATTTTCCCATCTAGGTGATTTAGTCCCATATCACACCTGAATCTACATTTTATAGGATTAAAAAATTCATTTTTGTGCTTCTATTTGTTGTTATTAGATCTTTGTTTTAGTTTGTTGAGATTTTGTTTCATTCATTTTATTAGATCTAGTCTAAATTTGGTTTCATTTCAAGTGCATTTGTAAACATACTTGAACCAAAATTAAATTTTATCATTTATGTTGTGTTCATTGCATTTATCTTGTATTCATTGATTGTCCTTTCCATGAGAATTACAATTTGGTGTTTTGTTACTAATACTATAGTGAGATATAGTTCGAGACTCATGTGATCCTGTGATAACACACTCGACATGGATCTTGGGTTATCTAGCTCTTTCACTCATAGTGTTGACACTAGTTCACTAGGTATGGACCATACCCTTGACAATTATTTTCCTTCAAGTAGTATGACAAGTTTTAAAACAATGGTTGCAAGTGTCCCTCAAGAAAAAATAATCCAAATCCATGAAGAATTTGCCAACCTACAAAACCTAGTGAGTATTGAAAATATTTCCAACACTGCTATTCCTACCATAGATAACATACAATGAGTGTTTGAAAGTGAAAGGAATATAGATTTCACATAACTTAGCTTAGATTTTTGGAAAAAATCTTACCTCAATGACTAGTTGTGCTCAAACTTTGAACAATACTCAAATTCAAGGAGGAACTCAAATTCCTCCTCCTACAACCATGGCCCCTATTGCCACCTATACCAACTCTCAAGTTACCACAATAATGCAACCTACTAGTAATGCCATTCCTACCTTGGCTATTTCCACTATCAATCCTTGTAGCTTCATGGCATACCATGTCATATCTCTTACCACTTTACCTCCTATAATTATTCCATTTACTTCCCCCTCAAAACCATATTCACCTCGACCCAAAAATATAACCAATGGCATAATCCTTAACCAATTGTTGAAAAATATTTCATCCCTTTAACAAAAAATTTCCACCATAGACCAAAATCAAAATGGGAAACCATCATACTATGTCAAAAGAAATCCCTTATCCTTGGAGATATTATGAACGTCGATACCAAAAGGTATAGAGATTCCTAGGTTTGAGAAATATGGAGGGAAAGGAGATCCTTCAAACTGTGTTTTCGCTTGCACATCCTTATGCAGTGATTTTTTCCTTCAATATAAGCTCTTGGCTAATCTTTTCCCAATGTCCTTGAAAGATACTACTTTATAATGGTTTTCCTCACTACCAAATAACTCAATTTGTTCGTTCAATAAACTTTTGAGGCCTTTATAAACCATTTCCAAGTGCACATGACCCCTAAGATGACCTTATCTAATTTGATGAGATGCAAGAAAAAGGATGATGAAAATTTTATTGACTTCATTTCACAATACCAATTTCTTTATTCCCAAATCAATGTAAATATTCTCAATCCTCCCCTTCAATGAATGCATTGAGAATTTAGAAACTAAAATACAAGATAATCTTGGAATGATGAAATTTCCTTCCTTTATACACATGTGAACCACCATTCATGATTATTAAAACTTGGTTATTAGTCATGAAACAAAACCCACCTCTAACCATCTTGAAAAGTCAGAATCTGCAAATCAAAACAATTACCAACATTTTAGGAAACAAGATAAAGGCTTTCTTCAACTGAATCCCTCTCAAACAACTCAACATATTGATAACCAAGTGGCTACTATAAAGAAGACAAATCCTCTTACATTTAGGGATCTGAAAATAAAATTTACTCCCTTACCCAATACCCTCCATAGCACCATGTTGCAACTTCTAGAAAAGAACTTGATTTCCCTACCTCCTATTAAAACTCTTGATCCTAATAAGCCATTACCTACAAACTTTAGATACAACTCCTATTATCCTTTTCACTGTCAAAATGGACATGATATGGAACATTGTAAGTGTCTTAAACATATTGTGCAATACCTTGTTGATTCTAATCATACTCAAATTGGAGGTTTCAATGATCAAGGTAATAAGATTGTTGCCCCTTCCAACCAAAACCTAAATATATTTACCAACCCCATGCCAGATCATAATATTTCATTTTCCAGAGCTACTCAAACTAAGAATGATGTGATGAATGTTGACACAGATAATGATAACATGGATACTAATGAACAAAGTCCTATGGATAGTATGGTTGGACTAATTGAAATTTAACCTTGTAATGGACAAAAAAAATTACCTCTTGACATTGCTTTCTAATCACAAGATATAATCACAAACGCACCTGATGGTCCTCTTTACATAACCGATCAAATCAATGACAAGCCCACTAATGGGATATTAATTGATCCCATCTATGGAGATAATGTGATCACTGAAGAATTCTTACTTGTGCATGAACTCTATCAAGATACATACAATAAACCAAAAGCATGGATAAAAATGCATAATGGTTTTTCTTGCCCTACGATGAGTTCAATCACCCTTCCTTTAAAAGTTAAACTGAAACAATTAGATGTCTCATTCTCCATCATCCTGATGTTGGATCAATTTTTTTTAAAGCTTGCTTATCCATGGCTATGCTACATGAAATTCATCCCATTAATTGTGCATAAATGTTTAAAGTTTCCCTTTGGCAATCAAATCTTTATTATACACTATTTAGGTCAAAAATAGGGTTCATCAAAGTGAAATGAATCAAGCTAGTGAACCACTAATTTTTTCCATGTCACAAAAAATGCACTTATGAAAGCCAAAACATGCAAATAACAATAAAAAAACTCTAGCTGTTGTAGAAACTATGAGGGGAGTTTTTTTAGCTTAAAATGGTGTGTACCTTGTTGCAACAATGTTATTTTTAGAGCACAAAGGACACATTCGCCTTTAGTGGAAAATGGGTCCCTACTAGGGTTTCTAAAACTAATATGTGGGTTATTTTCCTAATATTTTCTCACTCTAATATTCCCAGTTGTCATCTCCCGAAACCCTCTAATAAACTCTGTAGCTTCAATTCTTTGTTCTTTCACTATAAAGATCAAACTTGCAACTTGAAAACTTTGACAGTTTTTCTCTAAACTTCTTCTCCACTTGATCTTCAACCTGTGATTCTACAAACACACACTCAAGAGGAAAAACAATTGTTGATTGTTAGTGAATAGTGGCTTTCCTAAGTCAAAAGCCTTGAAGGTAATTAAATCAAATGATGAACTAGTGAAATTGAAGCATGAACTTGAAATGATGAAGTGTTGATACCTTGGAATTTGTCTTGGAAGATAAATCTACAATCTAACATATAGTGGCCATGAAGAATGTAGATCTTGATCCTTGAATAAGATGTATAACAACTATTGCAAGTAGATGGGCGGGTGCATGGAAATGGGTAGCAATTCCGTGGACACCCTTAAAAAAAAAACTTGAAATCCATAACGCGAGCATGTTATAACGTGAGCGCATTATAAAGTGCTCGCGTTATGGCTTTCATTAAAACTAGGCAAGTTCCCTTCGGCCATAAGTGCAAAGACATAATGCGAGTGCGTTATAATGCACTCGCGTTATCTTCTGTTAAAAGCAAAAAAACAAATGCAAATCTCTCATTTGAATTTCGACTAGTTTTTTTGCTCCACCCACGGCCAAAAACCCTAAATATTGCACTCGCATTCTAGGAGAAGAATTCTTCACCAAGAAACTGAATTTCTTCACAACAATGGCGCCACGACGACGAGGAGCTGTAAGAGGTAAGGATTCTATGCTTTTTGTTTTGAATTTGTTAGTTTTAGGTTGAAATTGTTATCTATTTGTTTTAATTTTTAGGAGATGCAAATCAACCTGCAAACCCTCAAAATCCTCAATAGGAGGACCAACCAAATCCTCAAGATCAAAATCAACCAAAACATCAACCTCCTCCACCAATCACTCAACCCCCTCCTGACACTCAACAAAATTTAATGAGTGAAATTGAGAACAACAAAAAAAAAATTAAGGATTTGATCAATAGGTTAAGTGATTCAAATGGTTCAACCACAGAAAGAGTGACCCTAGCCAATTCATTGAAAGATATGTTAAAAAATGTAGATTCAATTAGCAAACAAATAACTGGCTGGGAAAGATTTAAAAATAACAAAAGGTGATTTGTGTTCATTATTCACTGACCCACGCACAAATCAAAATCTTACCCTCAATGCGAAGAGGTTTCCTATCCATTGGTGCCACCACCAACAAATGAAGGAGCGGTTTTATGATAGGTGGTACATGGTCTTTGATTACCCACCGTGCAACAATTGTGAGCTCCCATAATATTTCCTTAGGAAACTATATAGTGAGTTCAAATTGAACGAAATCCCAAATTATTTTGATATGAGGGATTTCCAGGGGAGAGGTGGGGGGTCAGCTCAGGATAGACCTGGTGCACAGCCAGATCCTACACGGCAAGGTAGACGATCTCTCGCTAGGCCACCTCATGAGCACATTGTTATGCCTTCCGTCGTGAAGGAAAGTGCTGACGTAGAGACATTACAGGCAATCAGCACTTTGACCCAGAGTGTCATCCATCATACTAGCCCTATTCTACAGCGCCATCCAGGGGAGTCTTCTAGTGGTGGTCTTCGAACACATGTGTGTCAATCTTGCGGGGCTACTTGTTCACATGACCCCACCGACCCTCAGGAGATTGATATGCAGGATTCGTCTGCAGCTATGGAGATGGAGAGGGTAGCTGGCATTTTGCATGAGGCATATGGCATTGATAGTCAGGTAAAAGTTAGTGCATGTGTTCATTGAATTTAATTTATTAAATTTCGATTTTGAAATGCAAGATTAACTAAAAAAAAATTATGATTTTAATAAAATTGCAAGGTCACAGTGTTGAGACTGGATACACCGCCCCCCCCCCCACCAACCTATTTTTGTAGTACACCTATCGCTAGGGTATGTAACTAGTAAACAATTATAAGTTTATTGCATATTAATGGCACTGTTTTACAAATGGTAATTTAATATGCAATTTTGGATGTTGAACAGACTAATATTGGAGGTTTTGATGGAACACTTCCCAGTGGCGATGGATTTACTCAAACCTTCACGCAGGTAATAGAATAAAGATTTTAACTAATGAATCAAGTACTTAATAGATTTTTGTAGTTTATGCATGCACATCGTTGATTACGTTGAATAATTTTTTGTTTTATTTTCAGTTGTTGCAAGATGATACACCTCTGAATGTGACGAGGGCAATGGATATTGGTGTGACATCTGCTATACAATCCTCAATGGCTCTGACAAAAGAGGTATGAGGCAAATTAGTAAATTTAGATTTACATTTGTTGTTATAGATGTTAGTTAGTGAGAAATCAAACCATTATTGATTCACGTAGTTTTTGTCTATTTGCATGGTATATACAGGGCTTGAGCATGCCTGAGCATAGGCATGAGGATATTTCCCTCATGGACAGAGATCGTGAGATGGCTATAAGTGATTATTTTGTCAAATATATCATTTTTTATAATGTAATTTCTATATATTCATGTCTTTACTTCTTATTGTAACAGTTAAAACTTCACCATGAACTAAACCCTAGGAGGAGTAGCAGGAGCACTCCATGAGTGTAGCAAAAATGAGTGATAGACCTATCGCCATCTGAGCGAAAAGGAAAGGGAAAGATTTTATTTCCTGGGCATGGAGAGCAATGACTTTTGATTCCAGAGTCCTTTATTGTATGCCTGCATGGCAGTTTTGTACATATTTTTTATTGGACATATTTGACATTGTATGCCTAGATGGCATTCTAGTAAGCCTACATGGCTATTTTGTACATATATTTCATACTTATATTGACATATATTTATGTATGCCTGCATGGCTATTTGGTTAATACAAATATCTTTTTTCGATGCCTGTCCATATTTGCATTCTAAATTGATGGTTCAATAGATATGAGTTACATATATTCAAGTGTATACTTTGTGACTTACGTGCATTCGAGTGTATACTTTGTGGCTTACATGTTTTCATGCATATACCTTGTATTCGTGCATATACTTTGTTTTAATTTGTGTATACTATGTATTTGTGTGTATACTTTTTGAGGCTTACATGTTTATGAGTACTTGTAGTTCCCTTATTGACATGTACATGTTTAAATTATTCACGTGTATAATTATTAATTGGTTAGCCCTAGCATTGATCTATGTCATCCTCAATGCATGATCCTTGAGATGGAGTAAGTACACCCTCAAGGTCAAAAGGAGTTTCACATGCATTCTTCGTAGGCTCATTTTGGTAGTGAAACCAAAAACTCTTGCATCATTGAAACAAAAAAAAAATTCCTTTATAGCAGGTCTGAAGCCATTATCATTCTCCATCAGTTCTTCATGTATCCACTCCCCATTAATGGTTGTCTCATGACCTTCTTGAAACCAAGCACTTATCTCATTTGTGATCGAAGAAATGTATGAAGATTTATCTTCCTCCTTATGAACCATTCATTATCATGAGAGATGGGTTCTTGTGAACCACTGCTGATGAATCATGGGTCAATGAGTTTGAACTATAAAACTACACAATTGAATCCTGATAGCAATATCACAATATTTATATATCTAAATGTGTTATTTCCTTCAGCTAAAATTTGTGCTTATACTTATGTGATTGATGTATGTTTGTGTATGGGATCATAGTAATTTCTATTTGATGATGCTATTGTGTCTTTAAGGTTTATTTATTAAAGGGTGCATGAAACAAGTTTTAAATCCTTACAAATCTTTGAATTTCTTAGGTTTCTCTATTTGTCGAGTCTAGGCTTCGAGCCCGAGTCCAAGTCAAAAAATGGCTTGTCAAGTCTGAGGCGAGTCCTAGTCTTGTAACACTGGTGTGAACACATCGAGGAATAATGTATATGTCGATGAAGAGAGAACCCATTCTTGTTTCCAAACAAACCATTTATCCCTCAAGAGAACTCTTGCTCTTCCCAAGACCTATTATCTAGTCTTCCTAGGGTATTCCTCTCTACCCTACTAAGGGATCACTCCTAAACCCCTCTCACCACGTAAGAGTCCACCAATTTCAAATTCTTCTCCATCACTCCCAATCCACCACTAAGCTTCCTTGGGCTCCACATTGACCCAAAGTGTCCTAACCACTCCAGGGGATAGGAGAGGGTATTCTCACTATCCCCTTGTTGATTTGACTCCTCATTGATCCATCTCATAGGATTCTTTCACTTTTTACCCATCACTTTCTTGAAAAACTCAATTTTAGGCCTTGTAGCCTTCTACCCCAATTTGGCCTCCTAGAACCCGATTTCTTGACTTTTCTCACAAACAGTCTTAACAACCCCCAAATTTTTTTGTAGATTCTTTATTTTGACCATCAAGGCTCCAAGATTTACTAGGCCTTAGGTCCTACAAGTTTCCGTACATATGATTGTCCTCAAACCCCCTATTTTCAAGGGTTCCTAGGGTTTTTGGCTCTTTTTCCTTCTTTGACAGCTTCAACGACCTCATCAACTCTCCTCCTGGAACACACATGACTAAGATACATATGCCTACACTCCCATACTCTTTATTGGCACAAACCAATCCATTTAGCAACTCTCCTTGCTATTGTCCTCTCCAAGCTACTAGCCAAAATGCACTTGCACTTGCTTAGTGCTTGATGATTTCATCACCTTCCCTACAAAACAAGACCCCAAAACCTATATGTACAATATTTACACAGTCCCCAACTTGATTCCAAGTGGCCATGAGAGGAAAGCCACGAGAAGTCAAGTGGGACTCATTATTCAAAAAACTGGCCTGAACCGGCAATGAGACCAAGAACACCAAAAACTTGCAAAAAGATAACCAGTCAGTCTAGATGAATAATCTAATGCTACACAAGGTAATTAAGTGACACAAATGGAAGACTCAAAGCATCAGATAAGTCCTTTCAATCCATTCTTGACTGGATGAAGGCACAAAAATAAAAATTCAATGAAATTTGCACTCTTCCAATCACAAAAATGTACTCTCCAAGTCTCAATTCATGAAAACAATCCTCCAACCCAGGTATTAGGGTTTTTCTGACCTTATATACCTTTCTCCCATGTGCTAGGACCCTTGGGTGGGGCTTAGAGCATCATTAATGCCATTTTCCAACTTTTAGGACAAATAGCCAAGGCAACATTGCTCAAAATGCTCATAGTGTCCAAGACTTACCCAAACTGCAAGCCCCTAACAAACCTATTGGTGTAGGAGCACCTAGAAGAACACCTAGAAAACACTAGGAATAGGAAAGCTTTGTTAATTTTTGTTTTAAATGTGATAAGGTCATGTTGACCATTGAAATTGTGGAAGAGACTTAAAAATGTCTTGGTCAGGAGCTATCAGGAGTGGAAGAGTTGTGAGTTTAGACACTCATGTTTGGTAGTTTCTAGTAATTGGAAATAAAGCCCAAAATGTTGCATATGTGCAATTTTGGATTATGTGGTGGTTATGTCCAACCAAGGGGAAGGGTAACCACTTTTTGAACCTTTTTAAGGATTGCATCGACCTGTGTGAAAGGTTGGAAGGCATTTGAAGTTTTGTAATTTTGAATTTTTCATGAAGGAGAAAGAAGAACAGTAGGAGTAATTGCTTAATTTTTTGTGTTTGAGATCCTGGAAGTGTGTTAATGGCATAACCAATCATTGTAATATGTGTGGAATGTAGTTTAGTTGATCTCAAAGTGTTGGTTGGTCAATAACTGGTTGTTTCATCATTCAAGTTTTTGATTTCAGTTCTCTAGGTTCTTGTTTCTGGGTTATTATGCCTGGCAAGCTGCAATAAATGGAGTTCTAGTCCACCTTTCCCCTATACCTAGTGTATGGGCTCTTGGAAATAGTGGCTAGGCTCCATTCCTGTACTTTTAGTAGTATTAAGAGTCATTGAGGGTCAAGTGTGCATGGAAGAAGACCTTTCCTAGGCGAGCTAAACAGTGCCCGACTAGGAAATTCAAGGGGTGGGAAGGACCTCACTTGTAGGGAAGACCTCTCCATGCTAAACCCCATGGTAGAAAGGTGGAAGGAGGCCCTACAGATGTCTGGTAATAGTTAAGAGGCTACACCAATCCATTTGATGGAAGAACTCCATGACAGTTCACCCGGGTGGCTAGGAGTTGACAAAAAGACCCTATATTTGCTAAATTGATGAATGAGCCCGTGTACGGAAAGACAAGGACTAAGACCTTGAAAATCTTGAAGAAATTGGTATCAGGACCAAGAAACCACAGGGAATTTTTGGGGTATTTTGGGAAAGTTTTGAGAAACATCCACTTTTCTCAGGTTAGGGCTCTAGGCTTGTAGCCTTTTTAACCCTAGGTGAGGGTTTGGAGGGAGCGATGGAGAAATGGAGCCTAGTGGTTGTTCAACAACCCTAATAGGATGCTAAGAAGCATGATTTCACATCTCTACACCCCTGCAAGGATCTAACTAAGTGTTGAGAGTGTTTGACCTCTAGGGAAGATTAAGGGTCAAGGGTGAGATAGTGGCAAAGCACCAAGTTTGGTTTGGTAGTTGTGAACTTGGATGAAAGTGGGGATGACCAGTAGAACCAGGGGTACCTATACCTGAGATAGGACCAATAGGTGAAGGTGGTGGAGAGTGCCACCATAGGGGATTGCCAAGGTGAGACCTAGAGCATGGAATAGTGAGTGTTCCATCCAACCCCATCTTACATCACCTATTTCCAATTCACTCATCAAAAACACTCTTGGGACTTTACATCATAGTCCTTATTCCCTTGGTGGTTGGCTAGAACCACCTACAAGCCAAAATTGCAAAGATCTCTCCAAAAGACCTTAAGGTGATCCTACACCATTCTCCCCCCTGCAACAAAGAAGTTAAGGAACCTATGGTGTCAAGAGCTCCTCATTAATTCCATGCTTCTTAAAGTCACTTTCTGCTATCCAAGTAGCCTCTAACTCTGTTTGATGTCTCCACTTCACTAGGTGCTCCATGTATGTCTTGTGCCTAGTCTTCTTCTTCACCCTTGAGTCTAGAATATTGTCCACTTGTGATCTGATCTAATCAGGTACCTTGAGTTCATCCACATCCTTACTCACCTTAGCACTATATTGTTCCTCATCCATTTCTATTCCTTTATACTTCACCAAGTCCTTCACATTCAAGATAGGTGAAATGGAAATATGCTTGGGTAACTCCACCTTGTATGCATTGGATCCATACTTAGCCAACACTTTGCATGGCCCTATCCTTTTCATCTGCAGCATTACTAATCACTCATATAACCCCTTTATGGTTTTAAAAGCTGACTTCCATTCATCTCCCTCTTTCATCCTAATCTGATAGTAGCCACTTTTCAAATCAATCTTGGAGTAGTACTTAGCACCCCCTAAACAATCCATTAAGTCTTCTATCCTAGGAATAGGAAACCTATATCTAATGGTTATCCTATTTATGGCCCTAGAATCAATACATATTCTCCACTTATCTCCCTTCTTAGGTGCCAACACCACTAGAACAACACATGGGCTTATGGTTTTCCTGATCAACCCTTGGTCCAAAAGTTCTTGATCTTGCCTTGCTATCTCCTTGTTCTACTCTGGTGTTATTTTGTATGCAGCCTTGTTAGGCAATGTTGCTCCTGGTACAAAGCCAATTTGATGACTAATTGCCCTCTTATGTGGTAGTGTAGTTGGTGTGCCTTCACAAATGATATCCCTGAATTGATCCAATAGTTGCTTCACCTCTACTGTCATAGGTAACCAACTAGGTGAATCCTCCTCCTTTGGCTTGAACATGATTGCATAGACAACTCCTTCTTCCTCCTTCATGTCTCTTAGGAATTCCTTTCCACTCATCAAAAGTACATTGGATTCTGCCTTTTCCACTGTGCCTTCTTGGGGAAAAAACTTTGTGGTTAAACGCTTGAGCTGGAGTATACTAGAATGGGTGACCTCCCGGGAAGGCCTAGTGCCTCACCTCTATGAGAATCACTTAGATGCAATGAGTGCTAAGTGGGCCATTCAATATCATTTCAAATTTGTTGCTTTAAGCAACTTACAAATTTGCAACTTAAGACTCCTCCAACCTAAGGGATTGATCCGATGGAACATAGCTCAGAGCGATTCCATGTGTTTCAGTGTAAAAGATGACCATGCCTAGCATAAAAATACCTATTCAGATGTGTTGGAATAGTCCGCTTTGTCACACAAGTTGCAGAGCGAAAGTTGCACCACTTTGCAACTTTTCACTGCTTGAATTTGACACCTTTTCCATCAAGTGAAAATCCACCACCACTGGAAAACCACTCTGAGATAGCCAAAACCGAGAGAGGTTTTTGTAGATAGGCACAACACAATCCTATAGGATTAGATGAGAAGTTTCTAAGCATCATGACATTTGATTAATAGCATGCTAAAGTTTGCAGCCATTTTGCACTTTGGACCCTTAAGGGATCGATCCGGTGGAACATAGCTCGGAGCGATTCCACGTGTTTCAATGCAAAAGAGCTCCTTTCCTAGAGTAAAAATACCTATTCAGATGTGTTGGAAGAGTCCGCTTTGTCACACGAGTTGCAGAGCGAAAGTTGCACCACTTTGCAACTTTGCACTGCTTGAATTTGACACCTTTTCCATCAAGTGAAAATCCACCGCCATGAGAAAACCACTCCAAGATAGTCAAAACCGAGAGAGGTTTTTCTAGAGGGGCCCAACGCCTTTTTGTATGATCAAATGAGAAGTTTCTAAGTTTCAGGGTATCCGAGTACTAGCATGTTGAAGTTTGCAGCCATTTTGCACTTTAGACCCTTAAGGGATCGATTCGGTGGAACATAGCTTGGAGCAATTCCACGTGTTTCGGTGCAAAATAGGACTGTGCCTAGCGTAAAAATACCTATTCAGATGTGTTGGAATAGTCCGCTTGGTCACATGAGTTGCAGAGCGAAAGTTGCACCACTTTGCACTACTTGAATTTGACACCTTTTCCATCAAGTGAAAATCCGCCGCCATGAGAAAACCACTCCAAGATATCCAAAACCGAGAGAGGTTTCTCTAGAGGGGCCCAATGCCTTTCTGCAGAGTTAGACAAAAATTTTCTAAGTGTCATGGTATCTGAGTACTAGCATGCTGAAGTTTGCAGCCATTTTGCACTTTGGACCCTTAAGGGATCGATCTGGTGGAACATAGCTTGGAGTGATTCCACGTGTTTCAGTGTGAAAAGAGACCATGCCTAGTGTAAACATACCTATTTAGACATGTTCAAACAATCCACTTGGTCACACGAGTTGCAGAGCAAAAGTTGCACCACTTTGCAACTTTGCACTGCTTGAATTTGACACCTTTTCCATCAATTGAAAATCCGCCGTCATGAGAAAACCACTCCAAAATAGCTAAAATCGAGAGAGGTTTTTCTAGAGGGGCCCAATGCCTTTCTGTAGGATCAGACGAGAAGTTTCTAAGTGTCACGATATCTGAGTACTAGCATGTTGAATTTTGCAGCCATTTTGCACTTTGGACCCTTAAGGGATTGATCTGGTGGAACATAGCTTGGAGTGATTCCACGTGTTTCAGTGTGAAAGAGGACCATGCCTAACATAAAATTACCTATTTGGATGTGTTGGAATAGTCCACTTGGTCACACGAGTTGTAGAGCAAAAGTTGCACCACTTTGCAACTTTGCACTGCTTGAATTTGACACCTTTTCCATCAAGTGAAAATCCGCTGCCATGAGAAAACCACTCCAAGATAGCCAAAACCGAGAGAGGTTTTTCTAGAGGGGCCCAATTCCTTTTTTTAGCATTAGACGAGAAGTTTCTAAGTGTCACGGTATCCAATTACTAGTATGCTGAAGTTTGCAGCCATTTTGCACTTTGGACCCTTAAGGGATCGATCCGGTGGAACATAGCTCGGAGCGATTCCATGTGTTTTAGTGCAAAAAAAGACCATGCCTATTGTAAAAATACCTATTCAGATGTGTTTGAACAATCCACTTGGTCACATGAGTTGCAGAGCGAAAGTTGCACCACTTTGCAACTTTGCACTACTTGAATTTGACACCTTTTCCATCAAGTGAAAATCTGCCGCCATGAGAAAACTACTCCAAGATAGCCAAAACCAAGAGAGGTTTTTCTAGAGGGACCCAACGCCTTTCTGTAGGATTAGATGAGAATTTTCTAAGTGTCACGGTATCCGAGTACATACCTACTAAAGTTTGCAGTCATTTTCCACTTTGGACCCTTAAGGGATCGATCCAGTGGAACATAGCTCAGAGCGATTCCACATGTTTCGATGCGAAAAGACACCATGCCTAGCATAAACATACCTATTCGGATGTGTTGGAACAATCCGCTTGGTCACATGAGTTGCAAAAAAATTTGTACAAATTGTTTACATGACCTTTATATGACCTTTTTCACATTGTTTACATTTCAAAATTCAAAGTTTGCAAATTTTCCTACTCAAGGCATTTACAGAACAAGGTGCTACTACACCAAACATGAACTTCAACCTTAAAATATTTGAGTATATCTCATTATGTAATTAAATCTTATTACAATGCCTCTGGCACTTCATTCTCTCAGATCTTTTACAATGTCACTCATACATTCAAGATTCTCTTTAAATGTCTACATCATAGGTGCTCATCACGAGGTTAACTTCAAATGAGTAACTTGAGATTCCCTCACTAAGCTTCATGTGCTCTCTTACAATGGCTTGAAATCAAAATTGAGATTTTTCAAAATCATCAAAATAAGTATGTTGCATTGCTTTTTTGGCTGAGATTTTCTTTTCAATGGCTCTTAAATCAGCATTTTTTGCAACGAAAGATCAATCAACCCTTAGTAGTTTACTTACAAATACACAAAGTAAAAGAGAAAAATAAGGAGCATCCAAAATGGAAATGAAATAAAAATAGATGGAAGGCACTTACAGATGTTGCATTGCTTTTTTGGTTGACATTCTCTTGGATGACTCATATATATGCATTTTTTGCAAGGGGACACCAATCACTGTAAAAGAAGATGATAGCATTGGCATCAAACAATTTAATGTGCATAAATGTATAAATTAATAAGAACCAATGTGTATATACTTACAAATTAATCCAACGAACCATCCGGGTCTACTCTACTCTTTATTATGTCAAGTATTGCCTCATGGTCAGACTCACAGACCTTCTATAACGTCTTGTTCAAAGGTCTACCCCCATATTTGGTCAAATGAACATTGGATGCCACAAAAAGGTTCGATTAATGAAGAATCTTACGATGCATGTCAAAGTCCTGAAATAGCCAATGTTTAACACTTGAATGTGGATACCTTCTAAGCCATGTTCCAATAACCACAACTGACCTTGTAGGGTATTCAATGTTTTCTCCATCTATAACTGGGGCCTCCAATTTCTTTTTTATCTCAACACAATGACACAAGTAATAGTTCGTTCCCTCTTCATTTTCTTCATCTGCAATAACTACATAAACATGCCCTGCATTGATATGTGCAAAAAATCTCTTGAAATTTTTCAACATTATGAATACAGTACAAAGTAAGATCTAACGATATGAAATTTCAACAACTAAGAAAGTAGATATATCACCTCATTGAACTAGATCTGATATGTGGTCAAAGTCCACCGATGATTCTATCTGTGTCAGTTCCAATGCTGTTGGAGGACGATACCTGTGAAGTGGGCTAAGATAACTTTTGAACCATTTATCAACCCACTCCCCTGACTCACAATCATTCCAGTCTTGCATTGTACATGAAGAACAAAAGCATGCCATCTTTCGTGTATCGATACTCCATGAACCTATATTTGAGCTAAGGAAAGAGTGTACCTCACTCGATCCTATTAGTGTACAATAGTCTTCATATGGTGCAATGTTAGTATCATCCATCAACCAAAAAAATCTACGAACTAAAGACGTACCTTCATTACCTAGACCCATCAAAGCATTACACCACTCGACGATTGATTTTGCATCTGTCAACTTTGCACTATCTTTATACTTTAACTCTTCACGTGCTAATGCTCTTTTCACACATGCTCCTGCACCATCATGCTCCCCCTTTCCATGTCCAGCCTCACAAAAGTTCCACATATGTTGAACACCTATAATGACATGCATCTTGCACAACCAGTAGAACATGCACGAGTTCTTGAACTGTGTTGCACAGTTGTCAGACCATATTATATGTTGATCGTATTCTATGCCCCTCTGAGCCAAACCACTGTAGAACATCTGGAAGCAACCTTGCACGAACTCTGGAGAATGTGTGCGATCATCACTAATGTAAAAGTGGTACTCCCTTAATACCTTCCTTTGCTCATCTGTACTATCAGATGCATGAATGAATGCTATGTGCACAAATATCAAAACTTGTGTGGAGTTGTAATACTGTGACTGCACCTCATGTTGTGGCTATAGAGTGTAGTTCTCTGCAAAGTCAACCACGGATACTATGCTTCCAATTGGAAAGGTGTCCTTGCATAGCTTGAACTGTGTGTCCAATCATCGGGCTCTATGGGTATGCATTGCATACTCAGACAGTATACTGTCATGAAATGTGGTCATAAATTTGTACACTGAAATCTTCTCAATAACCAAATCACACCTTTTTGCTTGAGACCCATCTTTTATAGCATATGCCACTATTTTATACTTCCCGAACTCTACTAGTTTTTGGCCCACCTCATATGTGCTTTTTATATGTTGACATACTAGCATACACTAGAAGCCACCACAACGCTCGCATGAACCATCCAAGCATGTTGTCCTATAGAATATCTGGCCATCCTCTATTTCACATAAAAATTTTGATAAGAACTCTCTTGAAGATTTTGGTGGGGCTTCTATGCCACAATCCTGCAAAACATCATTAGTATGCAAATCTAAACATATAGAATGATAAACATCGTAATGGTTAGAAAATTCAATATGTAGTCTACAACAACAAGTAGTGCATGTGTGATTTATCTTGACATAAAAAGGTTTAAGCAGTTCAAAAAATCTTTGAGAAATACTAATTTGAGGATAATCATTTTCAAATTTTTGAAAAAATTGGGTTTGAGTCATATCCAAAAAATGCTTTGGATGTGGCTCACGATTCTGACTACCGATTCTCCTTCTTACCACATCCCTTTGATTTGGAGATGGCCTTGCGTTATTCTTCCAATACTCTTCAATTAGTGTTCTCAAGGCTTTGACAACTTCTTTATCTTTTTGTGATAGTCTCCCTGAGAATGCCCATAATTCATTTGTATCATTGCCCTTAATTCTTTGTCGCCTTTGAATGGCTCTCAATAAAGTCTTTCTACTAATTCCCATTTTTTAACTAGTCTTTTTAATTAGGCGAGCTCTCTTTGTTTGACAACTTACCAAAGTCGATGTAATGACATGTCGGGTGACATTACAATCCTTTGAGCGTGAGTTCTTACCCACACTCTCATAAGCATCCATTAGATTCTTCACAATAGTGTCTTCACTCGATGCATTCGATGTTCTCAACCCAAGATTCTTCATGATGTTCCTATACTTTGCACCCCGCATCATTTCAACAAATAGTTGACATCTTGTAGTCTCATTTAGCCTTTCAAAGAATCATTCCCAAATCCCTTTAGCATATCTTCTACAAGTGCGTGTTGAAATCTTACCTTCCATGTGCTGCAAAATATCATCATCAATATTAATCAAATACTTTGGCTTTCTACGCAAAATTCTTGGTGGTGTTCTCTGAGGTACATACCTCTCAACATTAGGAATTTCATCAATATTTAATTGAGGTGGGCTAGATTGCATACCTTCAATTGAGGGTGGAGAAGAAGACATACCTTGAGGTGGGAATGATGGCATACCTTCTTCATCAATTTCGAGTGATGATGTACTCTCAACTTGAAATGTGTTGGATGGTGTCCAACAATATTCACTTGCGGTAAATGGTGTCCCTCCATATTCACTTGTAGTAGATGGTGTCCGTCCATATTCACTTGTGCTAGATGGTGTCCCTCCATATTCACTTGTGCTTAATGGTGTCCCTTCATATTCACTTGTCATAGAGGGTGTGTCTCCAACTACGGTATCTAAATCTGTCTTACGACGATGCTTCTGCATTCATGCCTTTTGTGCTGCCAATTCCTATTATCTTTTTGATGGTTGAGGTTCCTCTACAATCGGGTTGTTTTCATCAATCATTTCCAATTTATTCTTTTCACGATATGCCACCACTCGAAATCTCTCCTTTTCTTTCAAGGTTCCGTTCTCTTTGTCTATTAGTTTCCTCTTTGTCTTTTTCTTCGGCATGGCGGATAATTTTATCTGTACCATGGTAATGAGATGAATATTAGTTCCTAAAAAATGTATCCATTTAAGATAATTGAAAAATATATGTCATTGAAGGCTTCATTTATGTGTGATTTAAGGCAAACTTAGGGTAGTCTAGAGCCTTGAAGTTTGGAGAAGCCTGAATGATGAAATTAGGCAAATTACTCCATGTAGACTTGGCAACTTGTCCTAAAAGTGGAAAAAGGGCATTAATGATGCTCTAAGCCTGACTGAAGGGTCCTAACACATGGGAGAAAGGTATATAAGGTCAGAAAAACCCTAATTGAGCATGTGGGAAATCTATTGTACGATTTGGAGTTTTGGAAGGGGAATTTATGAGTTGGAAGAGTGCAAATTTCATTGAATTTATGTTTTTGTGCCTTCATCCAATCACAAATGGATTGAAAGGACATGTCTAATGCTTTTAGTCTTTCAATTTTGTCACTTAATTACTGTGTGAAGCATTATATTAACCATTTAGTTCAATTGCTTTCTGTTTTGCAAGTTTTTAGAGTTTTTGGTCTCATAGCCGGTTAAGGCCAGTTTTTGGAAATAATGATCCCCACTTGAATTCCCAATGAAAGGCTACCATGGCCACTTTGAATCAAGTAGGGGACTATTTTTATAGTTTACACATGGTGTGTGGTGTCTTGGTTTGCAGGGGAGATGGTGAATTCATCAAGAACTAAGCGAGTGTGAGTGCATTCTGGCTAGTGGCTTGGAGAGGACAGCAGTAAAGAAAGTTGCTAAATGGACTGGTTTGTGCCAATCAAGAGAAAGAGAGTGTGGGAAAATTTATTCTAGAAATGTGTGTGCAAGGAGGAGATTTGAGGAGGTCATTGAAGCCCTCAAAGTTGGAAAAAGGAGCCAAAACCCTAGAAACCCTTGAAAATAGGGGGTATGAGGATAGTCCTATGTACGGACGCCAAAGGGACTAAACATATGGTAAATCTTGAAACCTAGGGTACCACTAGAAAGAATCTATAAAAATATTTGGGGATTGTTAAGACCGTTTTTGAGAAAATCCAAGAAAACGGGTTCTAGGAGGCTTAATTGGGCAAAAGGCTACAAGGCCTAAAATTGGGTTTTTCAAGAAAGCGATGGGTACAAGGTGAAAGAATCCTATGAGATGGATCAGTGAGGAGTCAAATCAACAAGAGGATAGTTAGAATACCCTTTCCTATCCCCTAGAGTGGTTAGGACACTTTAGGTTAGTGTGGAGCCCACGGAAGCTTAGTGGTGAATTGAGAGCAATGGTGAAGAATTTGAAATCGGTGGAGAGTCTTATGAGGTGAGAGGGGTTTAGGAGGGATCCCTAAGTAGGGTAGGTATGAATACCCTAGGAAGACCAGAGAATAGGTCTTGGGAAGAGCAAGATTTCTCTTGAAACATAAGACTCCCCATCAATTGTTGAAGGAGTGGTCTATGTAATGAACTTTTAACCTTATGTAGGGTATTTTGAAGATGTTTGATGCTTTGGAATGGTCTGGGAAGGCCCAAGTATAGGATTTTATATAAACCGTCCCTCTTTGCTTTGAAAAATGGGGGGTTTTGTATTGGAAGCCTAGTTGAGCGGGTAAGGTCCTAAGACCTAGAAATTATCTTGTTTTGAGACCTAGAACTAAACAACTTGTGAATGACATAATCATTGGTTGATGTTTTGAGGAACCTAGTTGATTGTAATCAGTTATTTTCAAGATTTTTCAAGGTGTTTTGAAGGTCCTTAAAGAATTGGGAACAATTGATGCTAATTTGAGTATACGAATCAAATGTTTTGTGAAGGGAAATATGGTTAAATGCGTGTGTCAAGAAACGTGTTGATTTCTTCCTTTGTACTGCATCAGTTTGTGCAGAGGTATTGGAAGGTGTTTGGACCCTTCAAATGAATGGGAGAGGCTTGGAGTTGTCTTAAAGGATGAATTTTGGTGAATTGTTCTGAATTTCTATAATTGGAAAGTGTAAGATGGTAATTGGCAAGTGTAACTAATTGTGTATATAATTTGGTAATTTAAAATGTGCATTGACAACCTAAGGTTATAATGACTAACAAAAAATGAAAGCAAGCCATAATAGAATGAAAGAAAATTTGTAAAGACTTCACATACCTTAAAAACCAGACTTTCAAATGGAGGAGTTCAACCCAATTATGTAGCCTTAGCTTCTTCTTTCTTCAAACTCCACAACAATTTGACTTGTTCAAAAGCTTGTTCCCTTCCACACTTCAATTGTATATTAGTTTTCAATGGAATTCAAACTTCAATTGATATTATATGTCTTTCAACATGGAAACTCTGCTATTTCATGCAAAGGTGGTAAAAAGATCATGGAAAAGGTGATGGAATGTGAATAAGATGCTTGCACACTTCACAACATCATCAAAAAGACATTTTTTGTTAGAGCACACGTAGAACCAGGGGAATATGCAAACTGTGGGCCTTCAAATCACGGGTATATAGAATTTTTTACCATTTTAGTGGACTACAAAATGCACTCGCGTTATAATGCACACACGTTATAATGCACACACATTATAACGCACACGCGTTATAACGCGCGCGCGTTATGTGAAATTTTGTTTTCTTAGTGTATTTTTTAGAGTATAGGAGTTTTTGAGAGAGTGGGAGTGAGACAAGGGGAGAGTGGAAGATAGAAAGGGAGGGAGAAGGAGAGAGTGGAAGAAAGAGAGAGGGAGAGAGTGGGAGATAGAGTGGAGGGAGAGAGGGGGAGAGTGGGAGAAAGAGAGAGGGAGAGAGTGGGAGATAGAGTGGGAGGGAGAGAGGGGAGACTATGACACTAGAAGATAGAAAGGGAGGGAGAAGGAGAGAGTAGAAGAAAGAGAGAGGGAGAGAGTGGGAGATAGAGTGGAGGGAGAGAGGGGGAGAGTGGGAGAAAGAGAGATAGAGAGAGTGGGAGATAGAGTGGGAGGGAGAGAGGGGAGAGTGGGAGATAGAGAGATTAAATCCTAATCCCTCAACCCCTATACCCTCTTAATCCCTCAACCCTTAAACCCTAATCCCTCAATCCCTATACCCTCTCAATCCCTCATTCCTTAACCCTCAACCCTTAAACCCTAATCCCTCAACCGCTATAGCCTCTTAATCCCTCAACCCTCAATCCTCAACCCTTAAACCATCAACCCTTAAAACCTAATCCCTCAACCCCTATACCCTCTTAATCCCTCAACCCTTAAACCTTAATCCATCAACCCCTATACCCTCTTAATTCCTCAACCCTTAAACCCTAATCCTCAACCCTAAAACCTAATCTATACCCTTAAACCCTTAATCCCTCAACCCTTAAACCCTAATCCCTCAACCCCTATACCCTCTTAATCCCACAACCCTCAATCCTGAACCCTTAAACCCTAATCCCTCGACCCTTAAACCCTAATCCCTCAACCCCTATACCCTCTTAATCCCTCAACCCTCAACCCTCAACCCTTAAACCCTAATACCTAAACCCTTAACCCCTATACCCTCTTAATCCCTTAACCCTTAAACCCCAATCCCTTAACCTTTAAACCCTAATCCCTCAACCCTTATACCCTCTTAATCCCTCAACGCTTAAACCCTAATCCCTCAACCCTTAAACCCTAATCTTTGAACCCCTATACCCTCTTAATCCCTCAACCCTAAATACCTCAACCCTTACAACCTAATCCCTCAACGCTTAAACCCTAATCCCTCAACCCTTAAACCCTAATCTTTGAACGCCTATACCCTCTTAATCCCTCAACCCTAAATACCTCAACCCTTACAACCTAATCCCTCAACCCCTATACCCTCTTAATCCCTCAACCCTTGAACCCTAATCCCTCAATCCCCATACCCTCTTAATCCCTCAACCCTCAACCCTAAACCCTTAAACCCTAATCCCTCAACCCCTAATCCCTCTTAATCCCTCAACCCTCAATCCTAAACCCTTAAACCCTAATCCCTAAATCCCTATACCCTCTTAATCCCTCATCCCTCA
>CM021110.1:332625454-332686887 GCA_007115665.2 Sequoiadendron giganteum
CAACCCTCAACCCCTAACCTCTAATCCCTCAACCCCAATACCCTGTTAATCCCTCAACCCTCAACCCTCAACCCCCAACCCTTAAACCCTAATCCCTCAACCCTCAATCCTCAACCCTCAACCCTCAACCCCTAATCCCCCAACCCCTAAACCCTAATCCTCTATACCCTGTTAATCCCTCAACCCTCAATCCTCAATCATTAAGCCCTAATCCCTCAATCCCTATACCCTCTTAATTCCCTCAACCCTAAAACCCTAATCCCTTAACCCTAAACCCTAATCCTCTCAACTCCTATACTCCTCTTAATCCTCAACCCTTTGAAACCCCAACTTCAACCCTTAAACCCTAATCCCTCAACCCGTATACCCTCTTAATCCCTCAACCCTCAACCCTCAATCCTTAAACCCTATACCCTCTTAATCCCTTAACCCTTAACCCTTAAACCCTAATCCCTCAACCCTTAACCCCTATATCCTTAAATCCCTTAACCCTTAAACCCCTATACCCCCTTAACCCTTAAACCCTAATCCCTCAACCCTTAACCCCTATATCCTTAAATCCCTTAACCCTTAAACCCCTATACCCCCTTAACCCTTAAACCCTAATCCCTCAACCCTTAACCCCTATACCTTCTTAATCCCTTAACCCTTAAACCCTAATCCCTCAACCCTTAAACCATAATCCCTCAACCCCTATACCCTCTTAATCCCGCAACCCTTAAACCCTAATCCCTCAAGCCTTAAACCCTAATCCCTCTTAATCCCTCAACCCTAAACCCTCAACCTTTAAACCCTAATCCCTCAATCCCTATACCCTCTTAATCCCTCAACCCTTAAACCCTAATCTGTCAACCCCTATACCCTCTTAATCCCTCAACCCTCAATCCTGAACCCTTAAACCCTAATCCCTCGACCCTTAAACCCTAATCCCTCAACACCTATACCCTCTTAATCCCTCAACCCTCAATCCTCATCCCTTAAAACCTAATCCCTCAATCCCTATACTCTCTTAATCCCTCAACCCTAAACCCTTAAACTTTAATCCCTCAACCCCTATACCCTTTGAATCCCTCAACCCTCAACCCTTAAACCCTAATCCCTCAAATCCTATAACCTCTACTCTATAACCTATTAATCCCTCATCCCTAAACCCTAAACCCTTAAACCCTAACCCATAAACCCTCTACCCTCTACTGCCAATCCTATACCCTCTACCCTCAACCCTAGTCCCCCAACCCTCAAACTCACTTAGTAAAATCTCTACCCTAATCCCTCAACCCTCTTAACCCTTAAACCCTCAACTCTTAAACCCTTAAACACTCAACCCTAAACCCCCAACCCTCAACCCTAACCCCTTAAACCCTAAACTGTTAAACCCTTTACCCTCTACCCTCTAACCTCTACCATCAACCCAATACTCTCTACCCTAAACCCTAATCCCTCAACCCTTAATCTCTCAACCCTATAACCTCTACCCTATATATTGGACCCTCAACCCTAATCCCTCGACCCTATACCGTAAATCCTCAATCTTCAACCCTCTACCCTTAAACCCTCTACCCTTTACCCTATACATTAAACACTCAAACCCTCAACCCTTAATCGCTCAACCCTCAATCCTTAAACCCTAAACCCTCTACCCCTTACATTGGACCCTGAACCTAATCCTTCAACCATATACCCTCAAAACTATACCCTAAACCCTCTACCCTCAACCAAGTAAACCCTTAACCCTAAACCCTTAACCCCAAACCCTTCAACCCTAAATGCTTAAAAATTTAAACCTTCTAACCTATACCCTCAACCAAATACCCTCTACCATCAACCCTCAAACCTTAAACCCTAATACCCTAGAAACCATCAACCCTATAGGTCCTCCATCCTAATCCCTCAACCCTATACCCTCAACCCCTATCACTTTCACTCTATCTATACATCTCACCTCTCCCTCCTACCCTGCCTCCCACCCTCTCTAATTGTCTCTATGTATCGTCTCCCTCTTTCTACGTACCTCTTGTTCAATCAATCCCTACCACCCTCTCTCACTCCCTCTCACTACCTATCTCTCAAGTCTCTCCCTCTCACCCCCCTCACACTCTCAAGTCTCTCCCTTTCCCACCCTACCTACATAACCCTCTATTTCTCTTTATCTCTCTCTCTCCCTCTCCCTCAATTCTCTCTCTCCCACCCACCTCTCTCTCTCTTCCTCTCCATCAATTCTCTCTCTCCCTCCCTCTATCCCTCCCACCCTACCTAGCTAAGTCCCCCTCAATCTAACCCCTTATCTCCCACTCCCTTTCTCTTAAACTCTCACTTCGACCCCCTCTCCATCTCTCTAGACTCTCTCTAAATTCTCCCTTCATCTAAAAACATACATAAATGCATACATACAAGCATAATACACTTGCACATATAATCTTACATCCATACAAGCATACATACATACATGTACATAAAAATATATTAGCATACATTAATATATTAGCATTTTACATAAAGTAAGACATAACGTGAGTGCGTTATAACACGCTCGCATTATGTGCTAGTATACATGTTCCCCACATAAGCAAGAACCATGTCAAAAGTGAGATATAATGCAAGCGCGTTATAACGTGCTCTCGTTATAGCGCGCTCGCGTTTTATCTTACTTTGAGAATTACCAAAATTTAAGCTTGGTATTGCCTTGGAATTCCAACCCAAAGGTTTGAAGGGCATTCCCAATGACCAGAGACGTGTTTTTAAAAAATCCACCATATTTCTCATAATCGAGTTCGTGCTCACCGTCAGGATTGCACATGGTTCGATATCGAAAAAATCGAGCACATGGGTAATGTTGGGTTATCTCTTAGCTATCCAACGATATAATTTTTTTCACTTTCTGAAAATGTTAAGTCTTTCATCCATAATTTATTTTATCTATATGTCTTTTTTTTGCCAAAAAGCAGCGTTTGGTATTTTTTTCGTTATAAATTAACCGTTCATCAATTTTTCAAATAAACTACATTTTTAGAAACTAGACTCCATTCTACAAATTTAAAAAATTAAAAGAAAAACAAATCAATTAGTTTCCAAAATTTGTAGGGGTAGCACGGCCAAAATTCTATTTTCAGGATATGTCCACTTCGCAAATTAGTAAAAAATCAAATATTCATTAAAAAATTAACAGAAAAATCGTGCATCAACTACATACTGTTAACTAACTTCTAACTGTTGCGATTTTAAAAATACTAAAAAAAATTTCATCGTACGAGGGTCGTACAAGAGTTGCTATGCTATGTTTTTCTGACAAAAACAACACCAATTTGTGTACGTCCCTCATTTGAACCCCTTAATCTCAATCATTTTCAAAATAAATTAGTAGTTTAGAAAGTAGACTCAAAGCACTTGAATCCTTCTTTTCGTTCCATCTCAAAATTTTGAGTCTAAGTATCCTCAATTTCACATCCAAGGTCAGTATTTCCTGATTTCAGAAAAAAGCTGTCCACTTAAGTCCCCTTTTTGGGAACCATCTTGGTGCACTTACCCAGATCTTCAATGCTACATCCACAATCTTAGCTCAACAACATGTAGGAATGCACTATGCCTTAGACATGATGAAATGATCTTGACTACAATAAAACCTTGATAATCTACATTGAAATTCCTTTGAAAATTATCTTGAAGTGCTCTATAATGCTCTTGTGAATGTACTCTTATGATAATTTGAGCTTTCTAGGAGAAACAATGTGAATTTACCTCATATAATTTATACTAAATCAATATATTAACCTCGAAATTAAAACAATTTAACTCGACACCAGATTAGGAAATAAACATTATAAAAATCCCACCAAAACCAAATGTAAAAAGGGGGTCCTCACTCAGGTAGGACCCATTCACCACCTAGGGAGAATGGGTCTTGGTACTGTTTTCCAAGACCTTGCCTTCAAGGAATGAAACTGCATCAAAAACCCATGTA
Organism: Sequoiadendron giganteum; assembly: GCA_007115665.2. Classification (NCBI taxonomy): domain Eukaryota; kingdom Viridiplantae; phylum Streptophyta; class Pinopsida; order Cupressales; family Cupressaceae; genus Sequoiadendron; species Sequoiadendron giganteum. The sequence goes on from CM021110.1 coordinate 332,629,413, forward strand.
GAATTTGCAATGAAAGGGGGGTCCTATAGAGGGAGGACCCATTCACCACCTAGGGAAAATGGGTCCTAGTACCAATTTCTAGGACCTTATATTTTCCAAATTAAATGTTATGTAATTTGAAATATGGGTTTAGGGATAGATCCTCAAGAGGTGTCAGAAATAAGGCTTAAATTTGAATTAAAGGGTTAATTAACTCTAATTAACCATAATTAATTAAGAGGACCCTAGATAAGTGTGAAAGTGTGTTACACCACTTTACAACATCATAAATAGGGCACAAATTAAGTATATATTATTAAAAAGGGGCCCAAGATCAATGTGAATGTGTCACAATATGTTACAACATTAAACATAGGAAAAAATTAGGTTTATTCAATGACAATTATTCCCAAATAAGTAAGGAAAAGGGATACTTTTTGGTTACTACATTTTTCCCCAACTTTAGTTGGAGGATGGTCCCATGTCAAACTCACACTAAAGTAGACATTCAAGACACTTAAGTATGCATCAATAATAAAGATACATAATCATACCCTATCAAAGGAAAAGAAAAATAAAACAAAAATCAAAGGACCAAGCACAAACATTCCAATGCAATGTGCAATGGGGTTGTTTTTTCGTAGCATATGTTGCTCACTCTAGGGTAGTGGAACCTTAGTCTATCCACTAGGTGAGTTTTCCCAAATATGTGAATGCTCACTTTGGTGCAGTGGAACCTCAATTTGTCCACTAGGTGAGTTATCCTAATGAGGTGGAAAATGAGAGAATCATATTAGCTTCTCATACCAAACCAAATTTATCCTCCTGAAAACTTTGATAAGGCACCATAATGTAAATAATTTTGAAAATGCTTTTTGTAATGTTATGTATATAAGCTTTTGTTAAAAGGGGATTTTTCTTTGTTCATGTAGGGTCTTCTTCTTAGGGAGAATTGTGCCTAATGTATCCAGGAGAGGACAAGTCAAGGGTGTTAGATCATCACTCATGGGATGCCTCATTCACATCATGCCATGAAGGTGGATCGTACACTCTTGGAGGACATCAAACCCAATGACACCAGGTCAAGAAAAGGGCATGTCACAAGAAAAAAGAAAAATCATGCCATGAAATTTTATTGAAAGATATCATCGATGTATGCCCCCACTTTAAACAAAATGCTACACCATTACTGTGAGAAATTGATTTAAAGTAGCCAATTTTTTTCCTAAGACATGAGAGTTTTCCTTGGAAAACCCTATGCCAAGTCATATGTTTCCAAAATGAAGTTGTGACATGAAATGGGATAGAAGCATTACCCCCAAAATAGATAAGGGGTTTATGGATTTGGGCTCAGTATGTCTTTGCTACAATATTTTCATTGAGCATGGAACTTTCATCATTCCCCAAATACTCATAGAACTGGAAGAATGACAAAAAGAGAGCGAAAACAAAGAAAAATTCCTTTTGAGTCAACATGGAAGAGACTTGAATGTCTCGACACCTTGCGTCATCCCTGAAAGTAAAACACAAGACAAGTTAAATGATTACAATAAATAGAAGAATGTAGGTATATATGGAGGAATGAACAGAAAGAGAGAGATACATCAAATGAAACAACATAGGGAATCATATTACGCACATGCAATCATATATAGAAAACATGAAAATGAAAAAGACTAGTTAGGCACATGTGATTCAACCTAAAGTAGTTCATATGCATCCCAATATCATTCAATGTAAATAGAAGGCGTAAAACTAGCTAAAGAAAAAATAGCAAGTGCCAAACTAGGGGAAGGACTAGGTTCAACATTCTTTTTAGGAGATTTGTCAACTAATTTCATAGAAGAAGAAAACAATGTATTCAACTCATCATGCACTACTTCATCAATATTTACAGTTTCAATGTCATCATCTAGATTTATCATAGTAGGAGGTCGAATGAAAATGTCCATGGAATGTTCTTGTTTATGTTGCAATGAGGGTGTAGAGTCATCATGCATTAATTCGAGTAAGTTCAGATTTTTATTTTCTATATTATTCTTGTCTTCTTTAGTTTGTAATCTATAAGAAATAGCACATTCTCTCTTCCTATGCTCTCTATCACTTTGATTTTATTTCAATCTATTGTAAATTTGTGTTTTTGTAGGAGCAGGTTTGTTAATCATAGGCATTTTCTCTTCCTTTGAAGGAACAAAAGAAGCAACAGTAGCTTGTTCAATCACTTTCTCTTTGACTTTGTAAACTTTTTTAACTCTAGGAGTGACAATAGGATTTTTTTTGTTATCGTGTGGTCCCTTGTAGGAAATTGTGGGAGGTTTTTCTATAGGTTGCTCTTGAAAGTTTAGAAGGGCTTTTAGTTTGATCATTTCTTCATGGATATGTGTTTTAGTTATAAGTTGAGGCATGTTTTGAAGGGATAATTCTACTATTTTCTTTGCCTTGAACTTTTTATATAATTTGAAAAATAAATTCTCATGAGGTTTGATAGGTTCCATAGGCTCGGGCCAAAATAAAACTAATGAAAAATTCGCTCAAGGCCAAGGTAGGGTTAAATCCACTATGATGCATACTAAAGATATCATTGCCAAATGTAAACTTTAGACATTTATGTACAACTGAAGGGACCACATTCATGGAGAAAATCCATGGATAGCCTAGGTTCACATGATTTTTTTATGTGGAATGATGGAAAATGGGACAGTTAGCATTTTCTATCCAAGTTTTAAAGGGATATCTATTGATCCTATCATAGGGCAAGAAAACCCATTATGTTTCTTTATCCATGCTTTTTTTTTCTCATATGTTTCTTGCTATAATTTATGCACATAAAATAATTCTTCAATGATCGCATTATCTCCATAGACAGGATCAATCAATATCGCATCAGTGGGCTTATCATTGATTTGACGAGCTATTTAAAGAGGACCATCAGGTACACATTTAGGTATGTCATTTTGTGAGAAAGCAATGTCAAGAAGCTTTTTAGTTGAGCCCTTATAATATCTATCTTTGATAAATGCTACCACTCTATAGATATAGGATGTTGTTTAATAGTATCCATATTGTCATCATATGTGTCAACATTCATCACATCATTCTTGGTTTCACTAGCTTTGAAAAATGAAATACTGTGTTTAGGTATGGGATTTGTAAACATTTGTAAATTTTTATTAGGAGGGGCTACAAACTTATTACCTTGAACATTCACACCTCCAATTTGAAGTTGGTTATTGTCAATAAGGTCTTGCATAATATGTTTAAGATGCTTACAATATTTTGTACCATGCCCATTTTGTTGATGGTAATGAAAATAAGCATTTTTTTCAAAATCCTTTAGGAAATGTCATATTAGGATCACACTCTCTAATATGAGGTAAAGTAATAATATTCTTCTCAATAAGCTACAACATGATATTATGAAGGGTAATTAGTAAGGGAGTGGACTCTCTCTCCTGTTCACCAAAAGGAGTTGTCTTGATAGCAACCACTGGATTACTATTTTTCTGACTTGTTTGAAGAGAATTTAGTTGTAAAAATCCCTTATTCTACTTCTTGAAAGGTTGATAGACATTTTGAGTTGTAGATTAAAAAATTTCTTAGTACAATTAGGGGGATTTTTCACATCACGTTCGCAAATTGAATTTTGATAATCATGAAGGGTTGTATATAATTGTGTGAAGGATAGAAATCTCAACATTTAAATTTTTCTTTTGATTTTATCTTATAGGTTTGAAAACAACATTCATTGAAGGTTGACATTGAAAATTTTAATGCCTACTTGTGAATAAAGTGTTTGGTATCTTGCTATGAAATCAGTCACATTCTCATCCTCTTTTTATTTACATGTCATTAAATCAACAAGGGTCATCTTAGGACCCATGTGAATATGGAAGTGGTTATAAAAGGCATCATTGAGTTTGTTTAATGAACCAATTGAATTGTTTTCCAAGAAACAGAACCATTCTAAAGTAGTATCCTTCAAGGAACTAGGGAATAACTTAACCAAAAAAAAATCCTCAACGATGAAATCACTACACAAGGATATGAAAGTTGTAACATGGCTAATAGGATCTCCTTTTCCACCATATTTCTCAAATTGAGGGAATTTTATACCTTGTGGCGTTTGTGCTCTTAATATGTCAAAAGATAGCGGGCTGGATTTGATGTATTGTAAAGGTTGATTGTTATTGTTTTATTGTAATGTTCCCACATGTTGTTGGAGGGATGTCATATCTTGCAAAATTGATTTAATGATAGGATAATTTTGATTGTAAGGTTGAGGGGAATAAGGTGGAGTGGTATATGCATGTGGAGGGATAGTGAATTGTAGGTTGGTGAAGGTTGATTGTTGAGGAGTTATTGTGTTTGAATGGAAAATACTAGAAGTATTCCCTATTGGAATAACTATGGAAGTTTACACAGTTCTAGTAGGTGTAATTGTTGTGGTTGATTGAATGGTTACATTAGATTACAAGGTTATTGTGGGTTGAAAGTTTGTTGTGGTTTGTGTACTATTGGGAATAGACACTGGTATCGTGGATGATGGAGCTAGAATTCCACCTTGGATTTGAGTAGTCCCCAAAGCTTGAGTGGAACTAGGGATGGTAGGGACAGTTTTGGTAACATTAAGTGCATTGGTTATAGGAGGGGAAGTCATGGGAAATGAAGTATACAAACTATGAGCCATGGAGGGTTGATTATCAACATTATCAAAAAAGAGAGCTAGAAAGTCCAAGATCCACGGCGAGTGAGATATCACGGGTTGAAATGAGCCTCAAAATATGTCTTACAATAGTATTGTGAATAGGATAGAAAGTTGTAAAGCTCATACAAGTTTTATAACCCTAGTGTACAAACCCTAAAATAGAAAAGGGGAAATGCAACAACCTAGAATGAAATACAATTTTTAGATTCTAAGCAATGCAATTTACTGATTACACGATGCAATAAATTGAAAATAAAATGTTTGAATGCAATTTTGAATTTTAACAATGCACTAAAATGAAGAAATTTAAGCTAAACACAATGAATTTGATGAAAGAGAAAATCAAGAAACTAAAACAGGAAAGTAACAGTAGGAAACAAAATCCTAACACTGAGATTTTAATTTTCATAAATTGTAGATTAGTAGCTAGTAGGGGCTCATTCACCAATAAGGGCGAATGGATCCTAGTTAGATTTATCTGAGATGTTTTTATTGATTTTAGAGTGATTTTTAATGCTTTCTTAGTTGACAAAAGGTTCAAGTTTGACCTTTCCATGGATTGATTCACTAGTAAAGGCGAATGGGTCAGGGTTAGGTATTTTTAAACTATTTTTGGATGATTTACAAGCTTTCATTGATGTCTTTTAGTTCCAAGTCTGAGGCAGTTAGTTTCAATTTCAAATTTTCCATAAATGTAATGTGAAAATGCAATGAAAATATGAATGAAAGGGTCTATGTTGAAATGCAATTTTTTTTTTTTTTTCAAATGCAAATAAATGAGATCTAAATGTTATGCACAATGATTGATTTGCTTTTATACTTTTTAGATTTAGAAAGATGTAAGACAATGCAAATATAAACCCTAAATGAGATGGAATTTTGAATGCAATGCAAGAAACCCTAAATGATATCTAATGTAATCTAAATGCAAATGCAAATGAATACAAGATCTAACCTAGGATACAATTAAATACTTCAAAATCAGAAAATTGCAATGTTCACTATGTCAGGTTCACCATTAATGTTTAGGTGGAAAATAGTGTTCATAAAATGAAATGAATCAAGATAGTCAACCACTAAGTTTTCCCACATAAAACATGCAATTATGAAAGCTAAAACATGCAAATAACAATCATAAACAAACCCTAACTATTATAAAAACTATAAAGGGAGTTTTTAGAGCTTAAAATGGTGTGTACCTTGCTACAAGAAGCCTATTTTTAGAACACAAAGGACTCATTCGCTTTTAATGGAAAATGGGTACATGATAGGGTTTCTAAAACTAAGATCTAGGTTATTTTACTTGATTTATGTACTCTTAGATTCCCAATTTTAAGCTCCCAAAAACTTGTAATAAATTATGTACCTTCAAATCTTTGTTCTTGCACTATAAAGATCAATAGATTACAACTTGACAACTTTGAAAATTTTGATCTAAAATTATTCTACACTTGATCTTCAACCTGTAATTTTGTAAATAAACATTCAAGAGGAGAAAAACTTGTTGATTGTTAGTGAATAGGGGTTTTCCTAAGTCAAACACCTTGTAGGTAATTAAACCAAATTATGAAATAGTGAAATTGAAGCATGAACATGAAATGACGAAATGTTGATACCTTGGAAGTTGTCTTGGAAGATAAATCTGCAATCTAACATGTAGTGGCCATGAATAATGTAGATCGTGATCCTTGAATAAGATTTATAACAATGCTTGCAAGTATATCTTCAATGTTACATCCACAATCTTAGCTCAAGTAGGAATGCACTATTCCTTAGACATGATGAAATGATCTTGAATTGCTGCAATAAAACCTTGATAATCTACCTTGAAATGCCTTTGAAAATTCTCTTTAAGTGCTCTATAATTCTCTTGTGAATGTACTCTTATGATAACTTGAAATTTCTAGGAGAAACAATGTGAATTAACCCCATTTTATACTAAATCAAGAGATTAATAACAAAATTAAAACAATTCAAGCTAACACCAGATATAGAAATAAAAATTATTAAAATCCCACAAAAAGAAAATTCAAAAAGGGGGCCCTCATTAAGGGAGGACCCATTCACCACCTAGGGAAAATGGGTCCCAGCACTATTTTCTAGGACCTTTCCTTCAACGAATGAAAGTACATCAAAAATACATGTAGAATTTGCAAAGAAAGCGGGGTATTAAAGAGGGAGAACCCATTTTCCACCTAGGGTGAATGGGTTCTAGCACCAATTTATAGTACCTTATATTTTCCCAATTAAATTTTATGTAATTTGAAATATGGGTTTGGGGGTAGATCCTCAAGAGGTGTCACAAATAAGGCTTAAATTTGAATTAAAGGGGTTAATTAAATCTAATTAACCACAATTGATTAAGAGGACCCTAGATAAGTGTTAAATTGTGTTACACCACTTTACAACACCATAAATAGGGTACAAATTAAGTATATTTTATTAAAAAGGGGCCCAAGATCAATGTGAATGTGTTACAACATTAAACCTAGGAAAAAATTAGGTTAATTCAATGACAGTTATTCCCAAATCAAGTAAGGAAAAGGGATAAAATTTCCATTACTACATGCACTATAGTGACTTTAATCATATGTCTTCCCATGGGAATTTCTCATCAAATTTATTTTGGCCTGAGCCTATTGAACCTATTAAACCTCATGCAGACTTCTTTTTCAAATCCTATCAAAAGTTTAAGGAAAAAATCATAGTATAATTATCCCTTTGAAACATTCCATAACCCATGATTGGGCCTCATATCCTTGAAAAAACCATGATAGAACCAAAAACCATTCCAAGTAACCAAGCCCAATCAAGGACAAATCATTTTCCTATTTCATACAAAAGACCAAGAGACAACTAAAACAATATTGCCATGCCTCTTAAGATAAAAACAAGTTTACAAAGCTAAAGAGAAAGTGGTTGAACAACCTCCTAGGTTCCTTCTGAAGAAAAAAAACCTATGGTTGATAAACTCTCCTACAAAACACAACTTGGAAATCGTACCAAAAGAAATAAAAATTCTAGAGAGCATAGGTGTAGACATCGTGCTATTGATCGAAGGTTAAATGAAGAGAATAACAAAAACAATCAACATCCAAACTCTAGTGACACAATACATGATGAGTCTCCCTCTTTACTGTAACAAAAAGATCCTATATCACAATCACAACAGGAAATAGCACCTTCTTTAGACATTATCATTCAAACTCCCATTGTGATTAACTTGAAGGACAATTATGAGATTGCTAAAATTGATGAAGAAGTGCATATTGAATTTAATACATTTTTTTCTTATTGTATGAGCCAAAATAATAATTCTCTTAAGAAGAGTGTTGAACTTGGTGCTTCCCCTAGTTCAATACTTGATATTGTCCCTTTGGCTAGTTTTCTCCCTTTCGTATATGATGAACAAGATTGGGATGTAGATGACCTGCTATAGGTTGACTCAGATGTGCCTTACTAGTATTTTCTTTTTTTTCTTTTTTTCATGTTATGTGTGTGATTGCATGTGTGTAATGTGACCTCCCTATACTGTTATGTTTCATGTATCTCTCTCTTTGTGACATTCCTCTATTTTAATCTATATTATTCTATATGTCATAACTTTTATCTTTTCTTTATCTTGTGTTTTCCTTTTGGGGATGATGTAAGGTGTTTCAAGACATTTAGGTCTCTTCCATGTTGACCCACAAAAAATTATTTGTTTTCGCTCTCTTTCTGTCATTCTTCCTACTCCATGAGTATTTGGGGAATGATGACATTTTTGAGCTCTCTAAATAATATTGTAGGAAAGACATACTAACCCCAAATCTGTGGATCCCTTATGTGATTTTGGGATTTTATTTTAGGGGAAACCCCTTTTCATGACATAGATTCATTTGGAAATGTATGAATTTACATAGGACTTTCAAAATAAGCTCTTGTGTCCTCTTTATAATTAGCATTTATGATTTTCTACTTTAAATTAATTTCTCACACTATGGTGTTTAGTAATTTATTTAAATTGGGGGCATACATTAGCATTATTCTTTTACAACTCATGTTTCATTGTGTGGTCTTCTTACTTCATGCAATGCATCTTTCTCTTTTTGGTGACATTCAATGTAATTTCCTTCAAGAGCATGATCTCTCTTAGCATATTATATTACTCTTAGTGGCTTGATGCAACACACTACATTCCCTAAGTTGTGAATCTATTCTTTGATTGTTACTCTCTTGGATACATTAGGCACAATGTTCCCTAAGTTGAGACCTTACATGAACTAAGAAAAACCCATTTGAACATGCCTTACACTATTTCACATTAACAATAACTGTTATATGGCCACCTTGCATAACGCACTTTTTCTTCTATGGAGCCATCTTGTTTATCATGGGTGTTAGCATACAAAGTTTTTCTTGCCTCATGAATTATATTATTTTGGTTGTGTGGATCTTTATCAAAGCTATAAGGAGGTATAAATTTGGCATGGTTTGTACGTATGGGAGCCAAACTTAGGTGTTACTTTCCCATAACCACTTTCTTGTGCGTGAGTACATACTGGCTGCATGCGTATGTGTCTCGCCTCCTTGGGGGGTCACCTAGTAGATAGCCTGAGGTTCCACTAGCCCATGTGAGCGTGTGTTTTATTTTGTGTAGTGGATATTGTGTTCCACTTGTAAATTATTTTTGGACAAACAAGTAAGATCTGATCCACATCATGTTGGACAAATAGTCGAGGCTTTATCCACCCTTTTTTTCTTTTCTTTCTTATTCATGTCTTTGGCAGTGTATGCTTGTATCTTATTTTTGCTTCATACATCATTTGCATGTGTGTTCTTTTGTGCCTATGTTGGTTTTCCATAGGATCTTGATCTTGGAGGCTTGAACATCCCTCTTGATTGTTGTCATTCTATCTCACTAGCATTGGCACACTTGGACCCCTCTTGATGTGATTTTGTCTACTTTAGTGTGAGTTTAAAGAAAGTTCCTCCTCTCACTAAAGTGGGGGATAAATGTAGTATATTAAAATTTATCCCTTTATATTTTCACTTGTTTGGGCCCTCCCTATTAAAATGTGGCTTCTTTATGCCTTATTTGGTCCTATTTTGCATCCACAAGCCTTATTAAATGCTATTTTCTAAGGATAATCCTAACATTTAACAAATGACAAATCATTATTCAATGTTTGAGGTTGTGTGTTCTAGATTTAGTGATCTAGGACTCATACACTAGCTTGTGCATATGGATCCCACCTAGGTTTCGGGGCCTAATTTCAAACATTGCATTAAACAAGATATTTCTTGGAACTTTTATCCCATTTTTAAGATATTGGGACTCATATGCCCAAGGTGGCGTATGAGTCATACTTTAACCAGGATCTATTTTTAATCAATTTTTTGGTGGGATTTTACTGTCATAGATTTGATGTTAGCTTCTAGTGTTGTAATTTTAGGAAATTTTCCATTGACATGTATAAATACAAGGTTATTTCATATGAATTCTCCTAATAAGTTTACTAGCACTCTAAGCAATCTATTGAAGCATTCTTAAGGAAAATTTATGAGATCAAGAGTATTCAAGAGCATTCAAGAGCATTCAAGAGTTGATTATCAAACATTTGGAGCATCAATTCATGATTCAAGCATTGTGTCAAAGTATTCATTCATCATATGTTTTTTTTAGCTAACATTTGTGATGTGGATAAAAGCACAAACCAGTGTCACACTTTATAAAGGAATCAGCCAACAAAAAATATTCGAACTTCAACCACATAAAAGTGGTCATATTTTAAATTTAAAAATGATGTAAACTAATGAAATCTAGAACTTTTGCTGAATTTTATTCCTTTAATTTTTATTTTTATTTTTAAATTATTTTCATTGTACTTTTATCAATTGAAAGATAGACTTTGGAATGCTGAATTTTTTTTTAAAAAGTGACTTCAAGAGCCGTCAAGAAACAAATTGAAAAAAGCTTCATTTCTCCACAAATTTTTTCTCCAAATAGGTAACTTCAATATCTTGTGCATAGAAAAAAAAATCAAAATTTGATATATATTTTTCTCGTAATAACGTTTTAAAGTCAAACTTGTTAGAATTTGACAATTTTCACGAGTCGTCAACTATTGTCTATTTTTTCAATTATTTTCAAAAAAACATTATATATTTTTGAAGAAGAATCTCTCCTCTTGTGCCCCATATATTTTTTTTTTTAAATTATGCTTTTTTTAATTTCTAATCAACCTCTTTTTTAATTTTAAGAACCTACATGCATTATTTTAAAAATAAAATATATTAGAACTAATTAAATATTTAAAAAATATATATATTTGGATTCACCACTCCGAGCTCTACAAAAGGGTATTTTTCTTTTTTTTTAAATCATTCTGACTGAAGAAATACTTAGTTAAAGTTGAAAGTTCAAAAAATTCTAAAAAAAGTTGAGTTGGTTGCCAATTAGGATGCCAACTAGATAGTTTCAACCAAAAGGGTTTCTATAGAAAGTGTTTCAGTTGAAATCCTTTCAATAGAAACCCCGCACATAAAATAAGCCAATTTCAAAGTTGCAAAGGAAATTTTCCATTTTTTGGTTTTGGCCAAAACCTATTCAATCAAAACCTTGTATTCCACATATACACCACATGGTTTTTGTCGAAACCTATTCAACCAAAACTTTTTAGACCAAAAATAGTTCACTCGAAACTATTTATTTGGTCGAAAGTGACATAGGTTTGTTCTTTTACCCATGTAGTCTTTCTTGATTTAAGAAAGCATTCAAGATAAAGTTTCAAGCATTCACTCAAGAATCAAGGTCCAAATCCATTGGACCCATCTCACAAAAGTTTGCAGCCTTTATTTCAATGGTTTAATGAGTAGCAACATTTCATTTTGTTCATGCATCATTCCTTCATGTTATTTCATTTCATTTCAAGGTTTAATTACCAAAACTGGGTTTGACCAAGGCAAACCCCTATTCCGTAACACAACAACATTTTTCCCTCTTCATGTGTGATTGCAGATCGAGGTGAATTGAAGTTTGAAGATCCTTTGAAGATAAATTTACAAAAATTGTCAAAGTTGTCAAGAAGTTGTCATCATCACCTAAACTAACCTACATACCAAAATTTAGACTTTCGAACTTGGAGATCAGACAAGAAAAAAGCTACAAAATATCTCTCGAGGCTACAGAAGTTTCAAAAAAACCCTAATACTAGGACTAAATCACCACCTTGGGTCTATGAGTCCTAATATATCCCTTTTCACCAATTTTCTATAGATCCTTATTTTTTTTTAGAAGATTCTAGATTTTTCTCAGATCCCAATAGCAAGACTGAATCACTTAGTCTGGTGTATGATTCCCAGTGCACATCAGAAACAACAAATTTCAAGTTTTTCAAATCCTTGTTTAGACATCTCTTATCCTACATGTACTTTTTTGTTTTTCTCTATTTAGTAATCTAATTTCATGTTTTAAGTTTCTAGGGTCTAGTGCATTAGGGTTTGTATTTATTTTTTGAAGCTTTATTTTAATGGTGACCCCCCTTTTTAATCGCACCTAAGGAAACCCCCTTCCCTCAATTGAGTCACTTGGTTGAGGTATCTCTAGGCTTTCCTAATGAACTCTGAGTGAAATAGGTCCTAACCCTAAGTTCCATCTCCTAAAAGGTGGAACCCTATTCCCTTAAATTCAAAATTAAATGAAAGCTTCTTATTTATATGCTTCATTTATCATTTGATCAATGGTGGAGATTAATTTACAAGATCAATGGATAAGAAAATTCAAGATAGGATAAGACCAAAATGTTTTAATTTAAAAAGAGGGAATTAAATCAAATGATAGCTTGGAGAAATCAATAAATATTAATTTATTTATTTTAGAAGAAAATATTTAATTTAAATAATTTTTATAATTTATTTAAAAGAGGAATATTAGATAATTAAATAATTGTTGAAAACTATTTAATTATAGAGGACCAAAGATAATTTTAATTTTAATTTTAATAATTGTTGGAGGAAAAATGATAAGAGATGAATTAATTAAATAATTGAAAATTATCCGATTAATATAGATATGATAAAAATATTAAGATAATTATTTAATTATTATGAATGAAGAGAGGAAAATGGTATCTTAATTAAATAATTAAAGATTATTTAATTAATATAGATAGAAGAAATGGTAAGATGAAAATGCATTAGTCATTTTTAGGTGTCTACATTTTTTCCCTCTTTGAGACAATGTTTTTATATTGTTGTTTCAAAAAAATATTGATGATATTCCCTAGCATGCCCTAATAGACCATGAGAAGGAGGATGTGATTCCTTTTGAGATATTGGATAGGAAATAGGTCTATAGTGAATCTCATGAAAGGGAGAATTATTTATGATTTTATTTATATTATGATGATTGTTTATGATGATATCACTTGTGAATGCAATGAAATTAATCTCCACCAAGGTTCAAATATCAAAATGAAACCTATAAAGAGAAGATGCAACAAAAGGATGATACACAAAGATGTACAGAAATAAACAAATAATAGCAAGACACATTTTAATTTGAAGAGAAATCTTAGAAACTAGATATCACTTGTAATTTACCCAGCTTGCATACACATAACATGCATGCAAACAACAAAATAAATAATGTTTGTGTCTAAACCCAAGCTTCTCTAAGAACATTAATATATATCCATTCATCAAGAAAACAAAAGAAAAAATAAAGTAAAAAATACACATAAAGATACTCATGCTAGACCCAAGTTGTTCTAAGAATATTAGAACAGGCTTCCATCAAGCAAACAACATAAAAAAGATAAACCAAGAAAGAAAAATAAAATAAAATAAGAAACAAAATCAACAACCGACATATCTCTGATTAAAAATTGGAATGGAGAGCTCTTTAGGTGGTGTCGATGGAGGTGGTGCAATTTTAAATTTTGAAAAGGCGGGATTTCTTGATGATGTTGCAGGCATTAATGGCAAACATTTTGTTTATGGGAGGGTGATGTCATTACGGTCCTTTGTTGTAGGTAAGTGTTGTGGGTTCCCATTAGTGGAAAATTATATTTTTGGGAAGGGGCTCCCAAAGTTGTGTGCACAATACTTTCTCCAATGTCCTCTGAAAAAGAGAATTGTAGGGCTGAAAAGTCTAGGCCAGACCAATTGTCTGGTGCTTTTGATGGGACTCCTAATAGTGTGGGTCTTGGGAATGATAATACTAATAATGATTTCTTTTCGATCTCTTTTCTCAAATGGATGAATATATTTGGGGAAAATCCTAAAGGTAAAAGTACTTATCCTCCTGTGTCGTATGTTGCTAACGCAAAGAGTGGAGAATATTCTATCTTTGTTCTCAATTGTATTGTTGATAAGAGTATGTCAAACATGGATATGGATCTATTAGGAAAAAAAATTGTAAGTAATTAGAGGCCCAAAGGATAGGTTGATGTGTTTGCAATGGCCAAAGGTTTCGTCTCCTTCACATTCAAGTATGAAAATGACTTGGAGGTGGCGCTGATGGGAGGCCCGTGGTTTATTGGGAAGACTTCTTTATTGTTGAAAATGAGGGAACCTAGGTTTAACTCAAACTTGTGCTCCTTCTCAGCTGCCCTGGTTTGCGTTAGAATTCTTGGTCTCCCTACAAATTTTTGGGATGAGGAAGTGTTTAAAGGGATCACAAGCACTTTTGGTTGTTTTTTGTCAATAGACTAAATGACGGCTTCTAGGAAGCATCTGGTTTATCCTAGATTATGCATGAGTGTGGAACAATTAGTTGATCTACCTGCCATGATTAAGATAAACTCTAAGTTTGGATTTTGGGAGCATGGGGTTGAATTTGAGTCTATTCCATTTTCTTGCTTCCATTGCAGGAAGGTTGGTCATTGGGTGAAGAAATTTCCTCTCAAAGCGTTGAAGAAGATGTCTAAATAATGGAGAGAGAAGGAGAAGGGTCTTGAATAGAGTTCAGAGCTTTTGGAGAAAGGGTGGTATGCCTTGAGGAGTGGAGTTGTGGTTGATAAACCTATGGAAGAGGATTTAGGATTGGCTAAGAAGGTTGAAATTCCTGAGGTCAAGGTGGATTTGGTAGAGTTGAATTAGGAAAAGGATTTGGAATAGGAAGATTTGAATAAGGAATAGGTGTGACGGATGAGGATTTCTCCTCCCAAGCTAATAATTCAGTGGTGTCTCCTGAGGAAATGAGGATGGAGGTTACAGAGGTTGATAAGGCCTATGTGAATGTTTTTCTGAGATCCCCTCTTTCAGGGATGAATCAGCGACAAGATGTTAGGTTGAAGGATGAAGACTTGGAGGTTTTTTTTATGTCAAGGATAATGGGGACCCTAAGGATTTCGATAATCCTCCCTACATTTTGGTTTGAGGGAATAATAGGAAAAAAAACTCCCCATCACTGAGAGTTGTGACTAGGAATAGGCAAAGATCTGAATACATATCTGAGCTGAGAGGTAGAAACCGACCTCCTCCAAATGTTAGTAGGGATAAGGAGAGTTGATTGGAAATTAATGATGGTACACAGAGAACTTTGATGAAGATGTGCTCCAAGAGCACCTCCCATAAGTTATTATGAAGATCATCTCCTAGAATATGAGAGGGTTAAATCACCCTCATAAGCATGATCTCTTGGCTTATCTGGTAAGAGATCATCGCCCTACTATTTTTTTAATTCAAGAAACTAAAATGGAAATGGATAAATTAGCTAGATTGAAGAATAAGCTTTTTAAGGACTGTGGGATGCACTACTCGGATGTGGTGGGTTTCTCAAGAGGGATTGTGACTTTTTGGAATCTCAAGTTGATTCAGGGGGTTGAGGTGTATAATCATGGTAACCATGTGGCTATTTCCTTCCTTAATTTGAGGGATAAGTTCTCTTGGACTCTATCCAATATCTATGTTGCTAATAGTAAGAGTGCTAGAAAAAAGTTGTAGGAATTCCTTGGTTCCTTCCAAACAAGGTATTTTATTGGTAATTGGTTGGTCATTGGGGACTTTAATATGCCATTGTATGATGTTGATAAGATGGGTGGATCACAAATTTTGGATGATAGTAGACATGATTTAATGAATCTCATTAATGATCATGCTCTTCTTGATTTGGATCTCAAAGGTGCTTCTTTCAGCTGGTCTAATAGGCAGGTGGGAGATGCTCTTATCTAGGTTAAGCTTGATCATGCTTTTATTTCCCCTGAGTGGTTGGTGTCCTATTCTTGCTTGCTCTTAGCTTTGACTATATTGGTCTCGGATCATTTTCCTTTGTCTTTTTCGTTGGATTTGTTGGGAGGGAAAAAAAATTATGTTCAGATTTGAGAAGATGTGGACCTATCACCCTGACATTAGGAATTTGGTTTTAGATTGGTGGAACATTCAAGTGGATGGGTCTTCTATGTTCAAAGTTTCTAAAAATATTTCCAATGTGAAGGCTAATATTAGGAAATGGAATTGGTCTTCTTTTGGTCACATCTTTTTGGAAAAGGAGGGGGTGACTAAGGAGCTTCAAGATGCGCAACAATCTATCCAAGTGTCTAGGTATGATCAGGCCCTGGTTTTGAAAGAAAATGTTCTTCTCTCCAGATTTCATAATATTGTTGCCAAGGAAGAGGAATTTTGGAAGCAATTCTCTAGGATTATGTGGCTAAAAAGTGGGGACAAAAATACAAAGTTTTTTCACCTATCTACTTTGAAACACAGGGCTTCCAATTGCATTAAGACTATCAATTTTAACAATCAGGTTGTAGAAAAAGATATTGATTTGAAGAATATTGATTCTTCTTACTTCTCTAATTACTTGTGGTGGAGGGGAGATTGACCTGGATTGTCAGGTGGATATTCTCATAGATATTCCTCTGATCATAAATGAAGAGACTAATAAGCAGTTGGTTTGTATTCCATCAGTGGAGTCCAAGTTAGAAGTGTTGTTTTCTCCTTTGAAGGGAATAAGGCATCAGGCCCTGATGGCTTCCCCATGTTCTTTTTTCAATCCGTTTGGGAAATTATTGCCAAGGATGTGGTTGTTGCTACTAAAGAATTTTTCGGACTGGATCTCTTCTGAAGGAATTGAATTCCTCTTTTATTGTTCTTGTGCTCTAGAAACTGGGTGCTTCTTCTTTTGATGAATTTTGGCCTATTAGTTTATGCAATTCAATCTATAAGATCTTCTCTAAGGTGCTAGCAATCAAATTGCAAAGGGTGTTTCCTCTTATCATTTTGCCTCGACAAAATGGTTTTATTGTTGGTAGGAAAATTTTGGATTCTATTCTCTTGATTCATGAGAATATTCACTCGTTAATTGTCAATAAACATGTTGGTTTTATTCTGAATCTTGACTTGCTTAAAGATTATGATAGAGTTTATTGGGGCTTTCTCTCTAATATTATGTATTCTTTTGGATTTGGTTAGAAGATGGTGGCTCTTGTGCTTCATCTTATATCTACTCCTTGGTTCTATGTCCTTGTGAATGGTTTTCCCTCTCCTTTGTTTGATTGCTCCATGGGCTCCTTGGTTCCTCGTCCTTGTCAATGGTTTTCCCTCTCCTTTGTTTAATTGCTCCATAGGCCTAAGGCAAGGGGATCTGATTTCTCCCTTTCTATTTATTGTAATGGTGGAATCTTTGGGGCGTATTATTCAAAGATTCATTAATTTTGGGGTTATGACTGGACTGGCTCCTTCATCTAGTAATTTAATTTTCTCCCATCAACAGTTTGTTGATGATTCTCTCATGCTTAGGGAGGCATCAATTCAAGAAGCTAGGGCTATTAAAATTATTTTACAGAGGTATGAAGCTGCTTCGGGCAAAAGGTTAGCCTCCCCAAGAGTGTTATCTTATTTTTTAATACTCCAGTCCATAGGCAAATAAAAATTGCTAGCATTCTACAATACTAGATTGGTGATCTTTTGGCGTCTTATTTGGGTCTCCCCTTGTGCTCTAATATTCTTGAGTCCTTTTGGCGAGGGTTGATTGATAATTTCAACTCAAATTTGGTTGGTTGGAAGGAGGCATTGTTGAGTCAAGTCGAGAAAGTGTATATGATTAAGTCTATTTTTCAAAATCTTCTAGTATATGCTCTAAGTTTATTTTACATGCCAAGGAAATTTGTGGATAAACTAGAAGGAATTCAGAAAAATTTCCTTTGGTTTGGTGTTGAGGATAAGAGAAGAATACATATGGTTGTGTGGGATGATGTCTCTAGACATAAAAGGGTTGGTGGTCTTGGAATCCAAAAAATCTATGAGTTTAATGTTGCTCTTCTTGTTAAACAGCTATGGAACCTATTGTTAGCTAAGAGTGAATGGGAAAAAATTGCTTGGAGCAAGTACTTGCATGGTGCTAATGATAATATGGATCTTTCAACTCATGAGTTTTCCTCCTTGTCTAGCTCTGCTCTTTGGAATTGTATGCTCAAGGCCCAGAGGCTTCTCTCTAAGGGTCTTTTTTGGAAATTGGGAAATGGTAGGAAAATTTTGTTCTTGGAAGATAGTTGGTTTGGCAACAGGCCTTTGAAAGATGAGTTGTAGGCTCAACCTTTTAGGGATGTTTGTTTGTGGCGGTTTGGTGGATTTGTTACTAATTATATTGATGGAGGTTGTTGGAAAATGTTGAATGAGGTTGTTTTGTGGCTAAAGGTTCTCTTCAAGGCCTTGTTCTCAGTCTACATTCCCTCTCTCCCTTCTTTTGACAAATTTGTTTAGAAGCCCTCTTCTAATGGTAACTTCTCTATGGCTCATGCCTTTCATATTAATTATTCCTTTGTTGTCCCTGCCCCTTTTTGGGCCTTTGTTTGGTCCTCTAGATTGATTTCTAAGGTTAATATTTTCTTTTGGCTATTTTTCAAAAACAAAGTATTAACTACAAACAATTTGGTCAAGAGAGATTTTGTGATGCCCAATAGGTGTCTTACATGTGAAAAGGAGGCTGAAAATTCTATCCATTTGTTGATTAATTATAGATTTGCTAGAAATGTGTGGGCACATGTGCTCTTTTTGTGAAATCTCAGTTGGGTGTTTCCTCTGTTGATTAAGGACTTGTGGTCTCAATGGATTTGTACTACTTCTAATCTGGCTCTGTAGGTTTTTTGGTCTCTTTCTCTGCCTCATATAGCTTGGGGTCTATGGCTTGAGCGTAATAATAGGATTTTTAGGAATTTTTCTCTCCCAGCTATCTCAGTGGCCTATAAGATCTACGTTGCTATTAAAGAACATTTTGTTGTTGGGATAACTTCTCACAATGGGCAGAATTTTAATCTAAGTCACTATGATATTTCTATTGCACATAACTGCAAGCTTCCTTGTGATATTTCTCTACCGGTTACTAAAGGGAAGGCCTCTAGAGAGGATGTTTCTTGGAAATCTCCTCTGGATAGTTGGGTGAAGGTTAACTTTGATGGAGCTGCTAAAGGGAATCTGAGACCTACAAGTTGTGGGGGAGTGATCAAAAATTATAATGTTAGGCTCGTATCTATAGTGGCCCTCCCTTTGGGGACCCAGACAAACCACTATGCGGAAATGGTTGCAGCCTATCATGGTCTCAAATTTTCACAAACTAAAGGGTACAAGAAATTTTTCCTTGAGGGGGATTCTTTAAATATCATTTACAATTTGAAGAGTTGTGCTGCCACCTAATGAACAATTAAAATTTTTATTATAGACTCTATTGATATTCTTAAGTCCTTTGATGATTATTATATTTCTCATATATTGAGAGAGGGAAATGGACTTGCTGATATATTTTCTAATCTTGGAGTTAAAGGTTCTAGGGAATGGGGATTGCATGAACCCCTACCTATAGAATTTATTGCTACTATTAACTATGATGGCCAAATTTAATGTGAATGATGATTTAATATGGTTTGTGGTGTGCATGACTTTCATCATGTAGTAAGTTATGATGATGAAGGGTGGTAAGCAAGATTTGGATCAATCTGAATGTACAAGGGCTGATATATGTAGGGAATGGAAAACTAGGATCATTAATCACTCCTATCACTATTCCTTTTTCACATGAATTGTGGGTACTCTTTGCATAGCTCTTTCGATATTTTTTCTCATTGTTTTCAAGGTTATCAAAAATTTTAACTCTGCAATTTTGGAAACCAGGGAGGAGATAGGAACGGCGTTGATCCATTCTCATGTGATGCGGTCAAGAAAAAGCCAAAGTTTTGGAAGATCTTATACAAGGTTTGACTCCGTACCTGGAGAGGTTACATGGAAACAACCCGTAGACTATTGCATTGTTTGCTAAAGGTTGGACCAATAGGGTTCTCAAGCTGGGAGGAACGAAATTTGATGTGAATGAAGATTTCATATCCAATATCACTAGATTTTCAACAGAGGGAAAAAAAATTCAGAGATAAAAAGGAAGCACAGACTATAGTACAAATATTTTTCAAAGGTGATGAAGCTCAAGAGCTGCAAACAGCAAGGAGTGGCAGGTATCAAAGGAAATCTAATACGGCACTATGGGGGGATATTGCCAAGGAACTCGTGTGGTTCATTTCCCTTGAAGGTCACTTCTCTATGATAAATGCCTACAATTTTGTTTTAATTAATCACTTCCACCACAAGAAAAATATTTATTTCCCCTATTATATTTTGGCTTCTTTGTATGCTAGCCTCATGGACCATAAGAAAAACCCAAAGAATCTTGTTCTTCATGTGGGGCTTATCCTTTTAATTTCTGATTATTCTAAAGCATTTGAATTGGTTAAGCCGCTTGCTACCCCTAAGGGTAAGTAGTAGAAGTTGGTGGAATATTATGAGATGATCTCTGAGGAGGAGATGGCTATTAAAGAAAGTTAGAAGAGGAAGCTCATCCTAGAAAGGATTCAACTTATGAGGAGGATGTTGACTATGTTCTAGACTATTTTTCTACAAGGGATGTGGATACTCAATCCCCTACTTTGGGGAAGTCAAAAAAAGAGGAGTCAAGCCCTAATAAAGGTTATGAGACTTGCAGTGAGGATTTGGTTGTTGAAATGCTAGGCAGATGCATGAAGGAGAAGAAGGATGTGGTTGGTGAGGTATGTTTACCTCCCCCTACTATGGATTTGAAACAAAATAAGGAGCTAGAGATGGGAAGTAATAAGAAGATGGTGGTTAGGTCTGCGAGTAAATTGCTAGAGTTGAATTCTCCTCTTAAAATTGTTGGTAGACAAGGTGTTGTGGATTCTTCGGTTGGGGTTCTAGATTTGTAGATGGAAAGTTTGTAGTTAAGATAGGGCAAGGCACTAAGGATTCTCCTATTGTGGACTCAGAGAGGAAGAAGTAAAGAAAGGTGGTTGTTGCAGAGATAGTGGAATCCATTCGAAGAATCAAGATGTCGATTGTTGTTGGGAAGGGGAAGGAAGTCTCTACCAGTTAGGAGAAGGGAAGCTCCTCACATGAGGTGGATGCTAAGGGTAAGGAAATTTTTAATATTGATAAAGATAATATTTTTTATGTTTTGGAAACTGCTAGAGAGGGTTCCATAATATTTTATAAGTTATTTAAATGGATGTTCCATGAACTTAATATGAAAATGTGAAATTTCGTGGTGTTATGAGAAAAGTTGATGAGTCCTCAGTTTAGGATCAGATTAATGATCTGATGAGCTCTCTAAAAATTATGGTGCTGGAAATTCTTCTAATGAAGAAAAATCTGGAAGGAAGAGTTCTTACCCTTGAAAATAATTTGGAGAAGATATATGCTAATATGAATAAGGGTGGGGAGGGGACTAAATCTGGGGTTATTTTTGAGTCTATTGGTATTACCTCTCCTATTGATAGTGTTAAAAAAAGAAAGGAGGTTGTTGATATTGGTGCTAGTGGTATGTTGATGGAGGGAGAGGTGTCTACTGACAAGGGTGGAGAGAAGAATAATTTTTTTATTAGTGAGCTAAATTTGGGTGGGCCTGGGGCTAGGACTCGCAATAAGACTAAAGCATAGGCTGGTCCTCCTATTAAAGAATTTTTTGAAGCCATGGAAGAGGGCCTAAAGTATGTGGCTTGTGATGTGGAGGCTATAGATATACTGAAGAATGTGTAATGTTGTTGATTGTGTTCCTCCTATTTGGCTGACTTTTTGCTATTGTTGTGCTATGTTTGGGCTGATTTGAACTAGTTGTTTTTTCTTTTGTTTCAGCTACTCTTTTTTGTAAAGGGTTTCAGGCCCCTTCAAAAATCGTTATTTACCGCTAATCAAAATAAAAAACAACCAACATATCTCTTTCCAAATAAGCTTATTTTTCATAGATAAGATCCATTGTATGAAGGATACATCCATTAGGACCTTAGATTTATTTTCATAATTCCCATCATAGGAAATATAATTCCATTATGACATCAAATTTTTTATAGTTATACTGAAAGATAGGAAACAAGATATGCAATCCAAATATTTAGCTCAACAATTAAACATTATTTCTCTCACAATTTTTGTTAAATCTCAATGTTTTAATATTTTTATATGATCTAAAGATACAAGAATCAAACCCAACACTTAGACCAAGGGAATGGTTCCTCTAGTTAGGTATAGGATCACTTATTATTAGATAGATGGATTGACTATGTTGTGATAGGTCGATAGGTGGATGATATTAGAAGATATCTCCAAATATTATGTTGTAATGGAATGAGATAGAATTTCCTAGAGGTATTGATATTATGAGTATAAGATAAAAGATGATTCTTTGGATAAAATAATAATGCCTAAAGGACATGGATTCTAAGGATTTCCACTATCTAAAACATACTTGGATATAGTTTTCCCCCAACTTTACCAAGACCAAAGTACCAAGTGGAAGGGGAAATCAAGCTTATACTGTTGTTCATACAAATATAATATCTTCAGAATATCATTAAAACTAGCATGTGCATTGATTTCATTTAATGAGAAGTCAAGTGTTGTGATATTAGTAGATGCAAGTAAAATCTTTTGGTTGGATCAATGACTATCATGTATTTTTATGCTCATTCATACAACTTCATGGAGGTATATATATATATATGCATGTTACATTTAAAGCATCCACTTATTCTATAGATAAAATGCAATGATTGCTAAGCTTTAGAATCAGAACCATTAGTTGTTGGATGCCCACCTCAGCCATGAATTAAAAGAAATATATCTTTTTATGATATTTTTTTTATGGGAAGGAGCTCTTATAGTTCATTTGATACCTTTTGGTGTTAAAATCCTTGCCACTAGACAACAATAGAACTTAAGAAGCATGAAGCATACACACAAATACATGAATTATATATATTAATCATGAAGAATACACATGAATTATACATTGGAGGCATGAAGCATACACATGAATACATGCAATATACATGAAGTACACATGTGAATAAGTGAAGCATATACATGTGAATAAGTGAAGCACAAGTAATGGAAGCATTGCAAAGAATGCAAACCACCAGGAATGGAGCTTATTTACATAATATGCATTAGATGGATCTTATTGATCAATCAACAATAATTATTTAAGAATTATATGTAACAAAACCCATTCCTACAACATTGAAGCATATAGTTTACACAATACACATGATAACATCATTCAAGAATGGTAGTAGAAAAATAATATTTTCTTTAATAAAAAACCAAAAGGCTATACAATGATATATATTGATAAAATTATATACAATATATCCAAAAAAACCATACAGGCTTACTACAAAAGATCCATATGGACATAAAATGTCACATATATATATCGATAGTAGAAAACATATGTTCTAAAATGCCACATAGGCATATAACAAATGGCCCTAATACATAGTAATTTCCCTCTAGGGGAAGGAAAAATATCTTGTGCTACCTTTGAAATTCGGTTGGATGGAGTTCCTGTTGGTTCTCTTGTCTTTCGAACATGCTCACTAGTCCTCCTCTCTAGACTCCTCTGGAGCTGCAATTGATACAATAAAAATTATAGATGTTAATACATAGAAATTAAATTATGGAATGGCATATAAAAAAATATAGTCACTTACTGCATACAAATATTCATCATGCACATTTACAACATTACCACATCCACGATATGGAGTGACAGCCACAAGTATAGCAACCATCAAGATAGAAATTAAACTACATGGAAGTGTCATGAAAAAATTTCAATAATATACCATAAAAGAGAAAATATAATATCAATTCAACTAATCTGTTGCATACCTCTCTCAAAGGATTAGAACTTGCTATTGTTTCAACAACTCTGTGGCCCATCGTGCCACCAAAATTGCTAGGGCTATTTGATGTCAACAACTAAAAATGAAAAAACATATTTGACAGTCATGTAAACAAGTTCAGGTAGTCCCTTTATAACTGTCATAAATGAGAAGCAAATGAAATGAAAAGAGCAAAAATATGACTGCCATAAATGAGTGGGAATTAAAAATATAAAAGTGCAGAAACTTCATAGATAAAAATACATCATGAGTGTAACAACTTTTGAAGGAAGCTAGTCAAGAATGGTGATACTGATAACAAAAATCAATACAAGGTAAAGGTCAATGGCAGTTGAAAGAACATGAAACAAAATGTTAAGAAAACTTTAGGAAATGATGGCAATCTATGCAATAGTACACTCCCTATTGGTTGTAGTGACCTTGCATGAAAGAGTAAATGGTTGGCCTCAGTTTAGACTATAATATAGTGCTTATAGATCACAGAGTGGTGAAAGTACTAAGTCCACTAGGATAGTCCAAACTCTTGCAAATTTTCAACTTAAGTGCTCATTGAGATTCAAATTGCATATGTTGATGAAATAATTTTAA
The DNA here is from genome assembly GCA_007115665.2 of Sequoiadendron giganteum. Taxonomy (NCBI): domain Eukaryota; kingdom Viridiplantae; phylum Streptophyta; class Pinopsida; order Cupressales; family Cupressaceae; genus Sequoiadendron; species Sequoiadendron giganteum. The sequence goes on from CM021110.1 coordinate 332,653,848, forward strand.
TGAGGGCATGTTTTCAACATAGTGATAATGCTTAATGAAGTTCACATGAATGAAGTGATGATTACTATGTTACTATGTTACTAGAAGCTTTCAAAGGGATAATGGAACATACAATGAATCAGGACATGTCTAGGGTTTTACTATAGCACGTGAAGATTGTTATTGAGGTGTACAGTAGTAATGAAGAATACAACTTTGGTCAATAATGAGTGGAAGGAGATATTTCTTGTAACAGTACATGTGTATAGGATAAAATTTGGATGGAGGTGCTATAGCATAAAAGGGATAAAGAGACAAGACCAAGAGGGGATAATGGAACATATGGTGAAATAATATAGGGTACAATGGGACGGGAATCGAATTTGATAATGGAACATAGAATGGACTAGTAGAGATTAGTGGGATGGTCCAAGAGTGGATCGTAGAATTTAGGGTGAACTAGTATAGGTTAATAGAATGGGATTGGGAGGGAATAAAGGAACATAAGGTGAATCAGAGAAAGATAATGAGACAATACCAAGAGGGGATAATGGAACATACTATGAAATAAGAGAGGGTAATGGGATGGGAATAGAAGGGGTTAATGGAACATAGGATGGACTATAATAGATTAATGGGATGGGCTAGGATGGGATAACAAAATATATTGTGAACTATTATAGGTTAATAGTATTGGATTAGGAGGGAATAAAGGAACATAGGGTGAATTATTGGAAGATGATCATACAAGACCAAGAGGGGATAATTGAACATAGGGTGAAATAAGAGAGGGTAATGGGATGGGAATATAACAAGTTAATGGAACATAGGATGGACTAGTATAGATTGATGGGATGGGCTAGGATGGGATAAGAAAATATAGGGTGAACAATTAGAGGTTAATGTGATGGGATTAGTAGGAAACAAAGGAACATATGGTGAATTAGGAGGTGTCTAGGGTTTGACTATAGTACATGAAGTTGGAACTTGACCTGTGTGTAGTAATAATAGAGACGATTTATAGGATGAAATATGGATAAATATGGTATAACATAGAATGGGTAAAGGAACATAGGGTGGAACATCGGATTAGGAAGGAATAAAGGGAAAAAAAGTGATTTAGGAGAAGATAATGTTACATGATCAAGAGGGGATGATGGACTAGTATAGATTAATTGGATGAGCTAGGATGGGATAATAAAATATTTTTAAGGTGGACTATACTAGAGGTTGATGGGAAGTAATTAGGAGGGAATATTATACCATAAAGTAAATTAGGTAGTGTCTAAGGTTTGAATATAGGACATGAAGTGGTAATGTATAAGAGATTTGGTCAATAATGAGCAGAAGGAAAGGTTTCTTGTAACGATATGTGTATAAGATGAAATATGGAGGAAGGTTGTATAATATATAAGGTGTTAAAGATTGGGATGTGTGATATTAAATACTTAAAATATGTGTGATGATAGAAATGGAAGAATGAGATGGAAATTCAATGGTATATATAATTAAGATCTCATAAGACCAACCAATGTTTGTGTTTCTCATCAATTTTTTAGATTTGTATATAAAAAATTATGAAAACTAGCTAACAGTATTTTACAACACCATTAATGAATAAAGGTTACCTAAGTGAAAAAATTTTGAGGACATGAATAGCAAGGTGTGGAGCTCAAAGTTCCACCAAGAAATCATTTCACATCTAAATCATGTTATGAGATAAACATTTAAATATAACATTAAAGTGTTCAAATGCAATAATAATATCTTTAATACTAGTTGCATACATGTGGACTCAATGTCGAGAATGAATAAGGGTTTGCAATAATGGAGCACATCTCATGAAAAATCCAACCCTGAAATTTCATTATATTGATTCTACTAATTTATTTATTCTTAAATTTTAAAATATAATTTACTAAACAAAATTAAATCAACTTGTTGAATTTTACATGAGTATCAATGTCGTATGTATTATTCAAAAATTCATCTATCATATCCATCACCTTAGCAACTAATGTAGGTTGTGTAGTTGTATCCTAAGCACTCTGATAATAATATGTGCAAACAACAACACCGCAAGCACCATAATGGTGGGGTGGAGATCGGGGCCTGTAGGTCTCCTCCACATCAACCTCTACTAGAGGCCTCACACACTGTATAATGGTTTGGGTGAGTGAGCTAATCGACTCCATTATGTCCACCTCTGCACTATCCTTAATAATGGAAGGAACGGTGACATGCTCCACCATGGGTTTGGCCAAGGTCTCGGTGCCAACTATGGATTATGTCATACACCAGGTCTATCATGTGTGAAGCCCCCACCTCTACCTTGAAAGTCTAAGATGTCAAAATATATTTTGCATCTTATTGAGGAGAAACTCACAATAGAGTTTCCTTAAAAATTATTGTGGTACCTCATGGTTATTGCATAAAGGTTGGTCAAATACCATCCACCATCACTCCAAAATTTTATTTATAATTAATTCATTGTGGAAACAATGTATGGGGAATCTCCTGCATGCAAAAGATAAAGATGTGTTGGTTCTTGGGTCTATAAATAGGGCACACAAGTAAGCTTTGCTAATTTTTTGTTTTTTCACATCTGCATATGAGCATAAAATTGTTTCAACTCATGCCTCTTATTTGACCAAAAAAAAATTCTCACTCATTTCTCCTACATGAGATATAATTGAATTCAACGATTCAGAAATCCCTCTCCTATCAAGGTGGGTTTCGATATGCTCAGTTAATCTTCCAATTAATTGTTCAATGTCTCTTTTATTGTTTTCAATTTGATTTAGGATATTTTCTTGTGTTCTTTCAAGATTCCTATCAACTGATGGAGGGGTTTGAGGTTGTTCTTGTATAGGAGGCTCTTTGTGAGGGGGTGATTGTGAATTCTCAATGTTTGGAGGTAGCGATTCATTCCTTGAAGATTAGAACAAAGTTTTATTAAAAAAACCTATTTCAATCTACATTCTAAATCAAATTGAAAATAAATAGAATAATAATACATACCTCTTTAAAATATTTGACCTCTCTAACTTGTTGTCGGCATCCTCGTGAAGAATTGCAAGGTAAGAGAGCGAAAAATGGAAGAGATCTGGTGAGTGTGAGTTGTAGAGAAGAAAACTCCAAGCCAAGTCATAGGTTCAACAAAAAATGGAGGTTGAAATTTTTTTTCACCTAAGTTTAATTCACTTTTCCCATTTGTAAAATGCCAAATTTGGTGCATGCCAAATGGGTAAGTCAATTTTCAAATGCCAAATTTGGTGCATGTCAAATGGGTAAGTCATTTGGTGCGTGCCAAATGACTTATCCATTTGGTGTGTGCCAAATGAATTATCAATTTGGTGTGTGCCAAATGACATCCATTTGGCATGCGCCAAATGACTCATCCATTTGGAATGTGCCAAATGACTTATCCATTTGACATGTGCCAAATGACATCCATTTGGCATGTGCCAAATGACTTATCCATTTGACATGTGCCAAATGACATCCATTTGGTATCTACCAAATGCTCTTTTTTGGGTTTTTTTTTACGTTTTTCCAATTTAGCATCAAAATTATGTTACAGATCCATGCACTTACCCCTCAAGAAAGGTACCTTCTTTAAAATTGTTAAATATTGGTGTGTACCATTCACTAGATCTTTCTATGATGGTTAATAACACTTTTTTGACCCTATATTCTATTGATTGTTGCATGATTGTATGGACAATGAAAATGAAATCTGTTGAAGTATCTTGAGGAGACACAAGGGAAGTCGCACTTTCCCTTATACATGTCGATTATCTTTTTATTGGATATTATCAATGGTATATGAATCAAAACTATCTAAGATATTTATTTCAAGATCCTTATATTTTGAAAAAAAATATTATTTGCTTGATATGATCCATTTATTTTCTTAATGACTAATTACAACTCACCAAATATCTTAATAATTCAAGCTCCCAAAGTTAAATAGGTATGTATTTGTGTCACCAAAAAGTGAGGACTTTGTCACTTTTCACTCATTTGGACCTTTGCTTATGGAATTTGGACTATTTTCAGCCTATTTTCACCCCTTTCCAAGCCTTGTGACGAAGTGTTGTAAGGTGTTGCAAATCATTTTCACACTCTCCTAAGCTTGTCATCAGTTAAACTACACATTATTATGCCAAAATGACCCCTTAATCCTCATACAAATCCTATCTTAGTGTGTTTTCAAAAGACAATCCCGAAAAACTATAATAATAATATTTTAATCCCCAAAAACTAATCAAAAATGCCCAGGTGGACTAGGTTGCCACCTTGGGTGACCTAGTCCCATGTGACTTAAATTTAATTTTAAATTTAATATCTATCAGGATTTAGGTCTTTAAAACCCTAAGGTTGGTCAGTATGAAGTTATTTTGGGAAAATTAGGGCATAACTTGTATAAATAGCCTCCAAAACCCTATTTTCTCATTATGCACCACTCATTTTCACCTCTCCTCTCAATCTCTCTTCTCTCCTTCTCAAGCAAGCTAGGGTTTGATTCTCCAAGTCAACAAGACACCATTGGTGAAGCATTCAAGGGTTGATTGCTGCAACAACACAAGATCAATTATCAAAGGCAAGGTAAACTCCATCACTCCATTGTTCTATGCTTCATTATTTTATTTCTATTTCATTTGTTTTGATTACTCAAAAGGAGTTTGACCAAGGCAAACCCCTAATCTCTAACCCTAAACCTTGTCTCTTCTTTGCATGTGTTATTTGTAAGCTTTTGTATGCAAGTTTGTGAAGAAGAAATGTGTTAGGAAGGTACCATCAACTCACCAAGATCATTCAAGCTAACTAAACCCTAATTCTAGCTAGGAGGCCTCTACCTGCCCGTTTTCAACCTAACCTAGACAAGATATATCTATTGGAATCTAGAGTGTAGATTGAGGACTCCAATATCCTCTTTCAAGTTCTTGAAAACCCATAAAAGGACTAGGTCACCCGTAATGGTGACCTAGTCCCTCTAAGCTTGTATTTTGGGGGATTTTACATTTCCAGGTACCCATTTGGTAGAAACTTGTTCTAACAAGAGGACTAGGTTGCCCAACTTGGCTCGAATGTCCTTGTGAAGATTTCATACATTTTCCAGTGGATTCTAGGGCATTTCATCTACACCATCTCTCTCCCAGGTGCAAAAGTCCTAAACCTTTTGTTTACCTTTTGTACTATATGTATTTAGATTATTTAGATTAGCTTGTATTAGTTTACTTTCATTTCATTTACATTCTTTAGTTATATTTTGTTTCATTATATTTCCAGCACTTAGCCACACTACACACACATATGACGAAACCTCAAAATCTCAAACCCATCTCTTTGAATGAGCCCTAAAGATTAAAAGGTGTGAAAGATAGACATTCCATCCAATAGTTAGCTTCCAGGGTGAAAAACCCTAGAAGCTCATTGGGGAATCGTCTTTCCCCTTCTTCATGTTGTTGGTGGTTCATTTTGGTGAACTTGATGTCCTTGCACTTTATTTTCTGATTTATAATCCTTGATTGTCCTAGGATTAACTCACATTGCATGTTGCATTCTAGGGTTTAAATTTTGCATTAGTAAAAAGTGCATTTTAGGTTGCCTTTTTGCACTTAAATCATTACAAATTATCTGAAACTTTGCATTTTATTTTTAGATTTACATTGTTCAACATAGAAACCACCTAAATACATCCAAATTTTTATTCAAAACTCAAAAAAAAAATCACTAGGAGGACTAGGCCACCATCTTGGGCGACCTAGTACCTTCAATCTTTTGAAACTGCCCTTTACAAAGTAGAAAAACCCACTTTTTAGGCTTTTGTTTTGTACCATTACCTATCTATATCATTTGGTTGAGTTTATATAGCATGCATTTCATTAAATCTAGTATAAATTATCTCATTTCATGAATTTCTTAGTTTCCATTTTTCATATATTACATTTCTTTTTCAGATTGTTGCATAGTGTAATCAGAAAATTACCTTGTTTTACATCTAAAAAATTGCATTTCAATATTTTAGTTTAAATTAGTGCATTGCATTATTTTAGTTTAAATTATTGCATTGCATTATCTTCCCTCTCCTCTCACCATGTTTTCTTTTAAAATATGTGGCTTTGATTTGGTTTCAAATGGATTATATAAATTTAATATTCCTTCTTATGAGTTCAATGTAGATTACAATAATGAATTCATTAGATAACATCTTAATAACCAAAACATTGACACTCTTCTTAACATTGCATTACCCCTTGATGAGTACATTTGTGTTGATAATCATTACAATCATACTTTTACTTCCCCCTATACCTCTCCTATTAGTGATGAAGATATTTTGGTGATAGAAGATACAAGCATTGAAGGTCTTGATTGTCCCTCACCTCATCCCCCTTTGCCAAACCTTAAACAAGAAACATTTCTTGACCTCACCTTACCTATTCTCCCTAACCATGACACTCCAACTTGTGCTTCTTCCAACATCCCTCCTTGATGTAAAGATGATAGTTTGGTGTTAGAAGATACCCCTAGTACAAGTCATGAAACTATTGACCCTCCCTTTCCTAATTCTCCTCCCCTTTGGGGTAATATATTTTAGAATCATAGGTGGATCTTCTCTTGATGCCTCCCTCCCTTGTGATGAAGCATTTGATGAACCTATTCCATGCTCTCCTACTAGGGTAGATGGTATGGAACAAGAGAATAGCACACTTGACAATGAAATAGACTCCCCTCTTACCCATCCCACTCCTCCCTCTCTCATCATAGATCATTCCTCTATTAGTGATGAAGTCACTTTAAAAGAACCAAGACTTGAATTTCAATAACATGAGGCTTGTATTTCTCCTAAACACTCTCCTTCTAGGGAGAATATCATGATGCAAGCCAAAGATAACATTTACCCTCCTTCCCAAGGGGATGTTAATATTATCCAACCTCAACTCGTCCTTTCTCCACCCTCTAAACCTAAATTCACTCTCTCCCCACCTAGACCTAATGTGTTGCAAAAATCGATTCAAGATGCCATTGCTCATACACATTACACCCGCAATAACCCGCATTCCCAACCATCAACCTCAACTTCTTTACCTTCCTCCACTCCTATTCTTCCTATTGCACCTCACTTCAATTCCTTCCTTAGGGAGTATGACCTTGTTGATCAACTAAGGAATACTCCCCCAAAAATATCTTTATGGGACCTTATCCAAGCCTCCCCTCACTATCACAACATGATGCAAGATTCCTTACAACATATTCCTATCCCTCCCAATGCACAAACAAATGACATTGCATCTATGATCCAAGGATTGAATGTTGACATTGCTTTCCACCAAAGTGAGCTCCCTCCTTCAGAAGTGCAAAACAAAGCTGACTCCTTGATGATCATATCTCAATATAGAAATATAGGGATCAAGCAAACCCTTCTTGATAATGTCTCAAATTTCAATGTGTGTAGATTCAATCTCTTGGATAGGCTCCATATTGATAGATCAAAAATCCAACCTTCCTCCATGTCCCTCACTAGATTTGAAAGTATCAGACAAAAGCCTCTTGGTGTGATCACTTTACCTCTCATAGTTGCAGTGGCCACATTAAACACATCGATCCATGTTATTCCAAATGACGTTTCATCTAACTTCATTTTGGGAAGGCCATGGATTCGTGCAATGAATGGTGTTCCTTCCACACTTCATTGAAAGATGAAGTACATCTACAATAACAAAGAGTACATAATTGACGTTGATCCTAAACCTTACAGTATCTTACACCTTAAGCAAAACAAATCCAAACCATTCACCACTACACCAACCAAACTGGTGGAACTCGTATAACCCAAGTCCTTAGATGATGTTTTGGGTTCCTTAGACTTCACCCCTCCTCTCAAGGGAGCAACCAAGAAAAACAACAAAGACTCTCCAAAGGGAAACGTAGTCTTGTTAACACAAGACTCAGCTGATCCTTCGATAGCATCCACCTCAACTCCTATAGCCACCAATGTAAACAATGACCTCTCACCTGATCCAAAGAAGTTGAAAATATTGGACTCAAGGGAACATTGAGAGGGGTGGTGAATCAAAGTTCAACAATGTTCAAACTTCATCAAAACATGAAATCATTTCATCATTGCACTAAGGAAAAGATGTATGCATTGAAATTAAACATCCATAACATCATGACACAGATTTTTTTGCGTGGAAACCCTATTAGGGGAAAAACCACAGTGGAGATTTATCCATAATTTGAGTACTCAAAATATAGTGTTTATAAAAGAAATGCACTTACATTTAGGCACACTGCCTAGAGCTCACTACTCAAAATATAAAGGCTTACTGCCTACAAAATTTAGATTAAAACCATCTAAAGGGGTGAACTGAGATGATAGCATCTAACAATTCCAGGTAACAGCTCCAGTGAAGCTCATGAATCTTATTCTGGATCTGCTTTCTCATTTTCCACTTTGCTCTACCCTGTTCTGCTCTTTACTGCTCTTCACATAAATTTCACACTACTACTCTGCTATGACTTGCAATTCACACTTCTTAATATTCAAACACCACATCTATCTCACTTAAATGATAAAATCAATATCTTATATATATCTGCAATCAAAGACTAATTTATCCAACAGTCAGCTTCATACGGTATTAAAATATTTTAACTTCTCGTCTAGATCCACCATGAAATATTTATGTGCATCCTCCAAAGTTGGTTAAGACCAAGAGAGGACCCAATTAATGCTTAATCCAATATTTAGACTTATAATTAAGTCCATCTTATACATCCACGAATTCCATCTTTGTCGAGTCGGCCTTCTAGCATAGATAATTAACAAATTAGTGCACCATACCTCCTAGATCGCTTACCAGCGAGTGTGCATCAAAACTAAGATATTGCAAGCCTCTGCAAACCTTCCTCAAGTATTCATAACCCAAAATAATTTTCCATGGGATTATTAGATCAAGTATGCCTTTAACCAGATCTCATGTTCTTTGCTATGTTCTGCCGGTAGGAGCCAAAAATAGTGTTGCTCATTTAGATGCAAGACTTGAGTTGCATGACTTGGGTTGCCATCAACGACAACACCTACAAGACAAACCTCTTAGCCATATGCCAAAAATCTCCCCCTTTGGCATTGATGGCAACACTTAGTGAAAAATGACAAAGTGTCAGAATCATTTAGGTATACTACCAAACTGCTTGTTGCACTTTTCTCCCCATGAGATTCATAAGGAATTATTTCCCCTTATAAGGAATTTTTCACTACATTCTCTCCCCCTTTAACATCAATCACAGCACTAGGATGCCATATGCCAAAATCTTGATAAAAAGGGTGACAAAATATGTGTTCAAAATCATCAATACTTTAAGAAATTTGGCATATATACGCTTATAGTTCTTCTTCTTTAAAAAAAATTGCAAAAACTTGGAAACACTTTGCTGCTAACTTTAGAAAATTAACTTGTTGTTTTTCTTCACATCCGGAAGAAACTTATCCCAACCATCAATTTCAACTCCAATGTTGATAATCAAGCTATTGTTCGTGAAAAAAAAATTATAATCTCAATGAGAGATTCAGGAATTATGATTGCTTCTTCCAACTTTTCACCATTTTTCAAAATTTCCACCAACTACTCCATCCTGCACTCAACTAAGTCTTTTACATTCCAAAATGTGTCCATAAGAACATTCTTGTATAGTTGAATTTTTATTTGGGTTGTCTGCAATTCCCAAATTCTCCTTTTGATAATGCCATTTGGATCTTGAGACATATCAAAGTTTTTGCCAATGTCGTTCAGCTATGTCTCATCTGATCCAACTTCTCCTTGTAATTGTTGACTGCATGAGGTCAGGGGACACAATAGTTGTAGATTCTATGGCTAAGTTAATGCACTTCCTTAACTCATTCATTTTATTTTTAAGCTTAGTAAGGGATAGTCTGAATTGTTCCTTCAGGTGAGATAATTTCACCTTCTTCTCTACCTTTGTCTTCAAAACCCATTGATTCTCTGCTAGACTCAATCATTTATTTAGGTAGAATATACTTTAGAATTTCTAATCTTATCTTACAATGCTCAATATGATCATTCAGAACTTCCAAAATTAAGTCATGACCGTAAGATGGTCTGACTGACCATAACCTTGCAATTTTTTGCATACCACCTGCACTTTGGATAAGTTGTTGTAGCTTTCCTTTTGACAGATCTTCTTCCTCACTTCCTTTTTCAACACCAGAATCATTTTCCAGTTGATTCTCAGGCTCTTTGTCAGATTCTTCATCCAGAATGTCCACAACTTCCTTTTCTTTCCCTTTTCCTTCAATCTTGGGAACTTTACTTTCTAGAGGGTTGTATTCAATAATCTCATGTCCTCTTTTTTGTCCTCTATCAGTGCTACTAGAAGAGGAACCAATTTCCATTGTCCTTACCGAAGGGGAAATAATGATTGAGACACATTTCACAAGCACATTCTTACAGAAACTTTCAAATTTTGAATCCCAATTAGATAGACTCTTAGCATAAGAGTAAATTTGGGTGCATACCGATTTATCCAATGTCCATGCTACATTGTCAATTTTTGGAAATGAACTCAGAAAGTACATAACCAGACATGTAATTAGAGTGCCAAACCTGAATGGATATCTTTACTCTTTTTTCAACTGGACATTCTCCATCATTTGATCTTTCAACAATCTACATAGGTCAAAGTCTCGACCTTCAATTATCATTTTATGAGCAATATATACTGTGCTAGCTGATGTAGCCCCTTCCCGATTTCGGTAGAAGATTTTATAGGTTATTTCATGTGTAATCTACTTCTTAACATGATTCTTGATTGTTGCTATGAGAAGAGCTCTTTGATCTCCGATTATCCTAGTTAGGGTTTCGACTTCCTTGTTCCGGATAGATTTCTTCCTAGGAACATCACTGACTTTACAAAATCCAATTAATTTATCAATTACGTCTTTTGAGATTGTGTAGGGTTTTTCCAAAGTTAACACATCACCATTCAATCTATTCAACAAGAAATTTATGAATTTTTCATCCTCAAAGTACAAAAACTCATTCCACATATCCAAATTTCCATGTTTGGCTCCATTCAATTGTTTTAATTCATCACGAAGTAATAGATTCCTCATAGATCTAATTTTTTCACTATTGTACTCATCCAATGTGATTGAACCTTTAATTTTCTCCATTCTTTTTCACGTTTTTAGGGTTTTCAACTACACACTGAATTATATGAAGAATTCAAGAGTTATTTGAAGTACCTAATAAATTTCTCGATGAATTCGATTTTGCTGCTTCAAAAACCACTTGTCGAGTTCTCTCCTTCTTCTCTTTGATAATGAAAAGTGACAAATGATGGCTTTGGACTTAACTTTTATAGCTCACACATGTGCAATAAATGCACTTGCCCTAAATTTTTCGGAGACTCTGTTTTCCCAGGCGACAACAGAAAAATCTTTTGCGGACCAACAAATTTGCTGAATTTCCTTTTCTGAAAACATCAAAACTTTTGTACACTATGATTGCATCTTCTTGACTATTTTCACCATTCCAGTACAGTTTATAGACAGGGGAGGAAATATTTTCTAATAAAACTCCCCCTAAGCCAGTGGCCTCAATTCAATTACCGAAATAATTACCAAAAGCAGGTTTCAGTACGGAACTATTTCCAACATCAAAATCATTTTTCTTTACCCATATCTTCTTCATCTGATCTCTGATGTCATCTGTAATTATCTTTTCTTTTCCTATATATTTTTTCTCTATTTTCCTCTCTTTGTATACCGGACCTCTTTTGTCTGTGTTCTTGTTTCTACAGAATTTAGCAATATGACCGTACTTGTTGCAGCTATAGCACATAATTTTTCTTTGTCCACTCCATTGGTTTCTTCTCAATCTCCATTTATTAGCAATATGCCCTAACTTCCCACATGCATAACATTCAATGTTTCTTCTAACAATAGAGTGACTTGACATATTTCTGCATTCAATTGATTTATGACCATACTTTTTGCAATTGAAACATTGACTAGGGAATGATGAATCTTTTGACCTTAAATTACTTCTACACTAGGCCACTATATGACCGAACTTATTACAAGCAAAACAATATCCATTAAATTTTTTAGCATTAGGTTGTCTTATCGGATACCTTCCATTTATGTTCTATCTCAAACTCATTTGTGCTTATTTTGAATTTTCTTCCTTTTCATATTCAAGACCTCTCTTATCATTTCCACTCTTTTGTCCTTGAGTTAGCTCATCAAGATTTACTGAACTGATCTTAAAATTTTCTTTGAATTCATTTGCAATGCGAAGATCATTCCTAAGAGCAGTAATCTACTTACCAAGTTCTTCTTCATTGTTTCTGGTTCATTGCAATTCACTTTCCAACTAAGTAAGTTCTCCACTTATTCTGTTGCATTCATCAAATTTCTCTTACAGGGTCTGAGCAATATTTTCCTCACTTTTCTTCCTTTCCTCTATTTCTTTAGTCATCTTCATCATCGTAGATTCCATCTCATGTTTCAAATTGGTATTATCTATAGAAATTTTTCCACATTCTTCGGTTATCTCCTTTAAAGTTTGATTTAGGTGAGCATCATCCATATCTTCATTTTCCTTCTGATGTATTTGATCATAGAGATCTTTCCTCTTCACCTTAGATTTGACTATCTGATCCTTCAATGATTGAATGAATTTCTCAGCATCTCTAAGATTTTCTTTCAATTCTTGAACTTCTGATTTAGACTGATCAAGGTCATCAAGAGCTACCATAAGCTATTGTTGAAGACTACTAGAGTCCATCACATTCCAAGATCCACCTCAAGCTATAAAACTTTTTCAGAGTAACTTGCTCTGATACCAATTGTTGGACTCAAGGGAACACTGAGAGGGGGGGTGAATCAGTGTTCAACAATATTCAAACTTCATCAAAACATGAAATAATTTCATCATTGAATTGAGGAAAAGATGTATTCATTGAAATTAAACATCCATAACATCATGACATAGATTTTTTTTTTTTGTGGAAACCCTTTTAGGGTAAAAAACACGGTGGAGATTAATCCACAATTTGAGTACTCAAAATATAGTGTTTATAAAAGGAATGCACTTGCATTTAGGCACATTTCCTAGAGCTCACTGCTCAAAAGATAAAGGCTTACTACCTAAAAAATTCAAATTAAAACCATCTAAAGGGGTGAACTGAGATGATAGCGTCTAACAATGCCAGGTAACAGTTCCAGTGAAGCTCATGAATCTTATTCTGGATCTACTTTCTGATTTTCCACTTCACTCTGCCCTATTCTTCTCTTTACTGCTCTTTGCATCACTTTCACATTACTGCTCTCCTATGACTCACAATTCACACTTCTTAATATTTGAACACCACATCTATCTTTCTTAAATGATAAAAGAAATCTCTTATATATATCCACAATCAAATACTAACTCATCCAATAGTCGGCTTCATACGATATTAAGATATTTTAACTTGTCGACCAGATCCACCACAAAATCTTTATGTGCATCCTCCAAAGTTGGTTAAGACTAAGAGAGGACCCAAGTAATGCTTAATCCAATATTGAGACTTATAATTACGTCCATCTTATACATCTGTGAATTCCATCTTTGTCGGGTCAGCCTTCTAGCATAGATAATTGACAAATTAGTGCATTGTACCTCCTAGATCACTTACTAGTGAGTGCACATCAAAACTAAGATACTCCAAGCCTCTGAAACCCTTCCTCAAAGATTAATAACCCAAAATATTTGTTTGGTGGGATGATAAGATCAACTTTTATGCCTTTAATCGGATCTCTTGTTCTTTGCTCTATTCTAATGCTAGGAGCCAAAAATAGTATTGCTCATTCAAATGCAAGACTTGAGTTGCTTGATTTGGGTTGCCATAAATGACAACACCTACAAGCCAAACCTCTTAGCCATATGCCAACAAAAAAATATATATGGAAAAGGTTATGATATTATGAAGCAACTTGGCTATATTGGAAATAGTTGTGGTGCTAACAAACAAGGAATCTGCAACCCTATAGAGCCTAACATGCAATCAACACATCATGGTCTTGGCTTTTGTCCTTTCATCGAAATCGTCAACCCTTCTTCCAACAACGACTCTATCCCAACCTCATATTCTACCCCTACCTTCTAAAATGATCCTTTGAAACCAACAAAATATTCCTTGCTTAACACCAATACCATCCCGCACCCTCCTCTAGATTCAGATTTTACACACTCCTCCAAAGGAGTCTACAAAATCTCACAATCTATAGAGCCTTGCATCGGTATGCCATTTGTTACTAAGAAAGATCCTTCCTTGTTGCCCACCCACAGATCACCTTCTCCCCTCGATCAAGAGGGTATATTTTTTAGACTCCTCCAAGACCACCTAATCTCCCTCCCTCCCAGAACTTGAAAGAAATGTTCCAACAAACATTTATTTTGTGCCTTCCACTGAGTTCATGGTCATCACACTAATGAGTGTAAGGCCTTGAGCAAAACAATCCAACATCTTAAGGAGATTAGCATTCTTCCTTATGTGGGGACACCTTCTTCCTCTAATTGATACCCAAATTCACTCTCCCTTGCCTTCCCTCAATCCCTTTTGGCTCACTCTTTTCTTGCACTAAGTGGGGGCAAGAGGTTAGTTAGCCTTTCTCCCCTCGTATGTCACTTGTCATTGTCTCTTTCAACTTGTTAATATTTCATGAACACTTAAGAGCAAGCTTGGGATGTGGATGACATGTCTAAAGATTTACTTGAATGTGACATACACCCCTCCTCTTCATGACACAACTTATCAAAAAAATATGACTCAGCATAGGGCTTTCTAAACAAGCTCTCGTGTCTTCTTCCTCTTCTACTTTAAAGATATTATTCATAGTACGGTGATTCACAATTCCTTTAAAGTGGGGACATACATCACCACTCACATTTCATTGTGTGATCTTCTTTTTCTTGTGATTCCTTCTCTTGAAAACATTACACATAATGTTGTTCAGGATTGAGACATCTGCATTTTTCCTCTTTTGCATACAAAATGAGCCCTTGCCTCTCTTGCATACAAGATGAGTACATTTGCACTTTTCCTCTCTTGACACATTACACATAATGTTCCTTAAGATGATACATCACATAGATAAAAGAAATATCCCTTTGAACATCATCATGTCAAAACATCACTTCCTTTTTGTGGTGCCTTATCAAATTTATCACAAGGTATAACTTCGGTATGGTTTGAGCAAGAAGCCCAACGAGCAGCATGAATTTCCCCATAGCCACCTTTGTGAGTACATACCAACCGTTTGTATGTTTCTCACCTTTTGGGACTTCTCACCCCATGGACAACCTACTGTTTCGTGGCCCCAGAGTGAGCACATATTTTCACCATTCTCTTCACGCTAAACCTTGTTATTGCATGATCATGTATCTTGTCTTTTCGTAATGCATTCACCCTTTAATGTCTTTAGCATTGATGTCAAGTTGACTTAGAATCTCAAATCCTTGAGGGCTTGACCACCTCCCTCTTCATCTTTTCTTGTTCTTCTTCTTTGTCATCCTTCACCATCCGAATCATGTGGCTACTTTAGTGTCAGTTTGAAGAAAGTTCATCCTCTCACTAAAGTGAGGGCTAATTGTGTCACCAAAAAATGAGAACTTTGTCACTTTTCGCTCATTTGGACCTTTTCCTATGGACTTTGGACTATTTTCAGCCTATTTTCACCCCTTTCCAAGCCTTGTGACGAAGTGTTGTAAGGTGTTGCAAAGAATTTTCACACTCTCCTAGGCTTGTCATCAGTTAAACTACACATTATTATGCCAAAATGATGCCTTAATCCTCATACAAATCCTATCTTAGTGTGTTTTTAGAAGACAATCCCGACAAACTATAATAATAATATTTTAATCCCCGAAAACTAATCAAAAAAGCCCAAGTATACTAGGTCGCCACCTTGGGTGACCTAGTCCCATGTGGCTTAAATTTCATTTTAAAGTTAATATTTGTTGGGATTTTGGTCTCTAAAACCCTAAGGTTGGTCAGTATGAAGTTATTTTAGGAAAATTAGGGCATAACTTGTATAAATAACCTCCAAAACCCTAATTTCTCATTATACTCCACTCATTTTCACCTCTCCTCTCAATCTCTCTTCTCTCCTCCTTCTCAAGCAAGCTAGGGTTTGATTCTCCAAGTCAACAGGACACCATTGCTAAAGCATTCAAGGGTTGACTGCTACAACAACACAAGATCAATCATCAAAGGCAAGGTAAACTCCATCACTCCATTGTTTTATGCTTCATTATTTGATTTCTATTTCATTTAGTTTGATTACTCAAAAGGGATTTGAACATGGAAAACCCCTAATCTCTAACCCTAACCCTTGTCTCTTCTTTGCATGTGTGATTTGCAGGTTTTTGTGTGTTGATTTGTGAAGAAGAAAGGTGTTAGGAAGGTTCCATCAACTCACCAAGAGAATTCAATCCAACTAAACCCTAGTTCTAGCCTTAAGGCCTCTACTTGCCTATTTTCAGCAGAATCTGAATAAAATATCTATTGGAATCCAGAGTGCAGATTGAGGACTCCAATATCCTCTTTCAGGTTCTCAAAAACCCAGAAGAGGACTAGGTTGCCCATAATGGCGACCTAGTCCCTCTGATCTTGTATTTTGGGGATTTTTACATTTCCAAGTACCCATTTGGAAGAAACATGTTTTGGAAAAGTTTCCTGACAAGAGGACTAGGTCACCCAACTTGGCGGGAATGTCCCTATGAAGATTTCAGATATTTTCTAGCAGATTTTGGGGCCTTTCATCTACAACATCTCAATCCCAGGTGCACAAATCCTAAACCTTCCGTTTACTTTTAGTATTATATATATTTAGATTATTTAGATTAGCTTGTATTAGTTTACTTTAATTTCATTTACATTCTTTAGTTAGATTTAGTTTCATTCTATTTCTAGTACTTAGCCACACTACACACACATATGAAAAAACCTCAAAATCTCAAACCCCTCTCTTTGAATGAGCTCTAAAGATGAAAAGGTTTGAAATATAGACATTCCATCCAATAGTTAGCTTCTAGGGTGAAAAACCCTAGAAGCTCATTAGGTAATCATCTTTCCCCTTGTTCATGTTTTTGGAGGTTCAGTATTCCAGCAATTAAAGCTTCATATTCTATTATTTTGTTTGTGCATAGGAAGTTTAAGTGGTAATAGAAGGGAATAGGCTTTCCTAGATGTGGGACTAGTATAAATCCTACATTGGAGCTTGTTCTACACTTAGATCCATCAAAATATAACTCCCATGTATCGGTTTCAATCATCAACACATTATCATTCAGGAATGAGTCAATATCATATGATGTTGATGGTGAAGGAGTTTTAGCTAAATTTTCAGTCAAGGCTTGTCCCTTAATTTCTTTTTGTATGAAAAATTTAAGGTCAAATTTAGTTAACATTACCCATTTGGCTAAGTGTCCTGATAAGTCTATTTTATTGAATAAATGTTTTAAAGGGTCGAACTTGGTCACCACATGCACTTCAGCATTGAGCAAGTAATGTCTCAACTTACTAGTGGAAAACACAAGTACTAAGCATTGTTTCTCTAGAGTGGTGTATCTATTTGCATAATCAATAAATGTCTTTCTAATTTAATAGATGGGATGCTCTTTATTATCTTCATATTTTTTAGCCAACAATGTTGTGAGAGTGTGGGAATACATCGATATATAAAGAATGAAAGGTTTTCCTTGGATTTTTGGTTGTAATATTGGAGGGTTGGATAATTACTCTTTTAATTCTTTAAAAACTTTCTTGAAATGTTCATTCCAATTAAATTTTGTTTCATTCTTGAGAAGTTGAGTAAAAGGTAAAGTCCGATTTGCCAAGGATGCAACAAAGTGATAGATAGCTTGAATCTTTTCTTGCAAACTACACAATTGTGAAATATTTCTAGGAGCTGGCATATTTATGATGGCATCAATTTTCTTTGGTTACACCTCTATCCATTTGTGTGACACAATGAAACCTAAAATCTTTCCACTTTCAACTCAAAAAACACACTTTTTCGGATTCAACCTCATATTGTACTTATGAATATGTTCACATATTTTTTGAAGAATATTAACATTGTCTTGACGAGCCAAGGATTTTTCCAAGATTTCATCAATATAATATTACAATATTTTATGTATGTAATCATGAAATATCAATGCCATAACTCTTTGATATGTTGCATTAATGTTCTTTAGTCCAAAAGGCATTACAACCCAACAAAATATTCCCCAAGGTGTCATGAAATTTGTCTTGTATTGATCTTCAGGGTTGATAAAAATCTGATTATATCTTGAAAAACCATCCATGAATGATAATAGAGCATGGCCCATAGTTGAATCAACTATCATGTCAAAATTAGAAAGGGGAAAGTCGTCATTTAAAGATGATTTGTTTAAGTCATGAAAATTTGTACACATCCTAATACAATTGCACAGTTTAGCCACCACAACAATATTTGAAATCCATGGTGAATAAATCTTTAGGTTGAATAAAACCAACATCTAAGATTTTCTCAATTTCATCTTTGACCAACAAAGCTATTTTAGGATTCATCTTACGTATCTTTTATCTCACTATTTTGGCATCATTTTCTATGACTATGTTGTGCATCACAATCTTAGGATCAATACCATGCAAGTCTGAATAACTCCAAGAAAATATTTCATGAAATTCTTGTAACGATATTGCATGAGTTTCTTGTTCATCATCATCAAGGAATTTTCCTATTTGAATCAATTTTTCCTCAATAGATATGTCCATTTTCACATTGATTGTATCTCATATAAGCAATGCACTTTGATTTTTATTTTCCAATATTTGTTCATCTTCTTTTTCTTCATTGTTACTTTTTTTGTCATTATTTGTAAAGGATTTTTATGCACTCAAAGCACAACTTTGTTGCATGTGATGATTCCTTGGTAAATGATCATAAACTCCTACAAACTATGATATAGCTTCATCATTTTGAAATTGGTCCAAAGTCATATCATTAATTTTCATGTCTATCAATTCAGGATACTTCAATGTAAGATTTGTTTTAGGGGTATCCTTTTGTGATAATGTTGATAGTAAGTGAAGCCTTTTTTGATGCTTTTGTAATATTTGAAGGGAAATATATGAGACCTTTTGTAATTTCTTATGGATAAGGTTCTATAGGGACACAAATGCCTTGATCATTCAAACCACCTCCTTTTCCATTATAACCCAATTATTTTAAGAGTTGATATTCTTTTCCATAAATCTCATTCATTTCTTTTGATGTCAGTGGTGGGTCATAATTATTTTCTTCAAATTTGTCTTCAACCCGCGGCTTGAGGAAGAGGATTTTAGGTCTAAAACTTGCGCTCATAAAATCTCTTCCATTGTTTGCATCCTTAGCTTGCCATTTTCCATGAGGATGCAACCAACATGTCGGAGAGGTCGAAGATTGAAAAGAGGTATGTATTTTTATTCTATTTATTTTGAATGCAAATTTAAATATGTTTTTATAATAAAACTTTGTTCTAATTATTAGGGAATGAATCTCCACCTCAAAAAATTGAGAATTCACAATCATCCCCTCACAAAGAGCCTCCTATACAAGAACAACACGAAACCCCTCCATTAATTCATAGGCATCCTCAACGAACACAAGAAAATATTCAAAATCAAATTGAAAACAATAAAAGAGACATTCAACAATTAATTGCAAGATTAACCAAGCATTTTGAAACCCACCCTTATAGGAGAGGGATTGTTGAATCATTGAAGTCAATTGTAACTCATGTAGGAGAAATGAGTGAGCAAATGATTTTTTTGTCAAATAAGAGGCATGAAATGAGATAGTTTTATGCTAGTGGTTTGTCATATGCAGATGTCAAAAAACTAAAAATTAGCAAAGCTGACTTGTGTGCCCTATTTATAGACCCAAAAATCAATGAACCTTTGTCTCATGCATGCAAGAGGTTCCCCATCCATTGGTGCCACCATGAGTTAATTAAAAAGAAATTTTTGAAGTGGTGGTGGATGGTATTTGACCAACCTCCATGCAATAGCCATGAGGTGCCACAATAATTTTTGAGGAAACTCTATTGTGAGTTTGTCATCAATAAAATGCCAAAATATTTTGACATCTTAGACTTTCAGGGTAGATTTGGGGGCTCCACACATGATAGACCTACTGCACAATGTAATCAATAGCTGGCATCGAGAGCCTTGGGTAGACCCATGGTGGAGCATGTCGTTGTTCCTTTCATTGTTAAGGATAGTGTAGAGGTGGACACGTTGAAGTTGATTGACTCAGTCATGCAGACCATTTTACAGTTTGTGATTCCTCTAGTAGAGCCTAGTGTGGAGGAGATGTGTAGGCCCTGAGATCCACCCCACCATTGTGGCACTTGTGGTGTTGTTTGCACCTATGATTATCAGAGTTCTCATGATGTAGCTACATAGCCTACATCAGTTGCAGAGGCAATGGCTTTCACAGATGATATTTTGAATGATACATTTGGCATTGACACTCAGGTAAAATTTAGCAAGTTATTTTAATGTTGTTTATTAAATTATATTTTGAAATTTAAGAATAACTAAATTAGTAGAATTTTGATAAAGATATTATTATTGCATTTGAACAATTGAATGTTATATTTGAATGTTTGTCTCATAACATGCTTCAGATTTCAAACAGTTTCTTGGTGCACCTTCTTCCTCCACACCTCGTGATTCATATCCTCAAATAGTGTACACTCAGGTAGCATTTATTCATTAATAGTGTTGTAAATCCATGTTAGCTATTTTTCGTAATTTTGCGTATATACAAATCTAGAAAATCGATGAGAAACACAAAAATTGCATTCAAGTATTCCTTGATCATGTCACATTATGTTCTCCTAATTCACTTTCTTTCCTTTATTCCTTCCTAATCCCTTACCATTAACATTTAATAGTTCACCCTATTTTCCATGATCCCTTCCTAGCCCATCCCACTAATATCTTCTAGTCCATACTATGTGTCATTATGACCTTCTACTCCCATCTTATTGTACCCATTATTATTTCACCCTAGATGTTCCATGATCCCCTATGTTCCACCTTATGTTCCTTTATATCATCCTATGTTATACCATATTTATCCACGTTTCATCCTAGATAACTCTTCTCTATTATTGCTACACATAGGTCAAGTTCACACTTTGTGTACTATATTCAAACCCTAGACACCTCCTAATTCACCCTATGTTGCATTATTCCCTAATAATCGCATCCTATTAACTTCTAATTTTCTACCCTATATTTTTTTATCACATCCTAGCCCATCCCATCAATCTATACTAGTCCATCCTATGTTCCATTAATCCCTTTGATGCAGAGGCACCACTCTTTTCTATGTTTCTTCATTGAGTGTCTGATAGGAAAGGTGTGTTAGGATGTTTGAGTTGAGTCTTTGAGTCTTAATAAGGTCCAATGTGACCATTCTATTGTAATTGATCAACTTTGAAGGGCTTTTGTATTCATCTTGTAAGGTTTTCAAATCATGTGGAAGGAATTTCAAAGTTGACAAGGGGTGTCAAGGTAGATAGGATGATGTTTTCTTGAGTAATTCATGATTTCTTAGTTGAATAAGGTCTCATTAGACTATTTTTAATAGTTTACGTGTTTAAGAGGGTCTAGGAAAATATAAAGAGTCAAAACTTGAAAGTGCCAAATTTGTGAGTTGCATAAATGCAACAAATTTATAATGCAATCGTCATGAGAGGTTTAAAAATTAGTTGTAAGGTATTTGGGCATTGGTTTGATGAGGATAATCCTTTGAAAAGGTATTCCAACTTGTTTGTAATGTTGGCTTGAAGTTTGAAGCATTGGCAATAAGAATATCTTTGTTTTTCATCAAATTTCTGAGTTTTCTTGTCATTTGTAGGCCTGTACGATCCCATACAGATTGATTGTGCCATGTAAATAATTTTATTTTGTGGTGGAAAGTTTTAACAATATTTTGGAACAATTTTGATAGAGATCCATTGGGATTTGTGGTAAATATCCTTGTTTTCCTGTGGCAGGCCGAGAACACACTATTTGAGGGTTTTGTAACCAAAATCATGATTTAAGGGCCCTTACACCAACTTTACCTACTGTAACTATTGTAATGGGACCTAGGGAGTCTAATTAAGTTTTAGGTTTCATGATTAGAGTTGTGGAGAAGGAACTAAGGAGATTAACCTGTTGTCTTGATGAGTTTTGTGAAGAAAAACACATGAAGATGGAGCCTTGGGTCTAAGGTTTGTGGAAATCAATGAGAGTGTGGAGTTTTTCCCAACTTTTGAGCATATTGGGGTCATAATATACATGTCTGAGTTGATGGCATGGTTTGAGAGGTTGTGCAAGTATGGACTATACAGAAGAGAAGAAGTTTTGGAAATCAGGAAAAACTGTGATGTAGCAACAAAATGCACGTTGGTTCTCTTATGAAATCCTTCAAAAATCATTAAACGACATTTGGTTTGAGCCTTTTATGGATTTAAATACATTTTTTCATCAACATCCAACTACCTAACTCCTTTTAACTTTGTTTTAAAATCCTAACTCCTAATTACCCCTAAAACTATGTTTTGACAACTTAATTGTGCACTTAATAACATTATTGTGCAACCATTTACATTTAGGCCTTTATGACTCCCAATCACCTTGAATTCAATCCCATGACACCAAAAATACCTCACTCTTTCCCACCTACCTATAAATTCAATGTTTTTTCCTCCAAGGCTTACAAATTTCAAATTTGATACATGAGTGCACTTGTGCACATTTGACCATCAAAACACCAAAACCCCTAAATACATGAAAGAGTGTTCTATTTAGACCTTATTTTAAATACCTACTAAGATAAAACACCCGAAAATTCAAGATTCACATAAAGTCCCTCAGGACAGACTGCTACCAAAATGAACTTTGTAACATGGTTGTAGGTGCCCCTGCACCAGTTCAAAAGATGCCTCAAATAAATGTGGTCTCATGGTGACAGAATGCCATGACATTCAAATTTCTTTTGATTGTCATGGCATTCCATCACCATGAGACCTTATTTTTTTGAGGTATTTTTTCAAAGAGTTCACTACCTTTTCTATGCTACCACATTTTTCATACATGTCTATCAAAGCATTATATCAAATAGTTAATTGCCTTGCTACTATGGATAAAACCCTAAAACATTGATGCAGTAGGGGAGGTCTTGCAATCTCACTAAACACAATTCCAATCATTAATCACAATCCTCAAGTCACAAATCCTCACAACTATGGATTTTTGTGACATTCCATCACCATGAGACCATGTTTCTTTGAGGCATTTTTTCAAACAATTCACTGCCTTGTCTATGCTACCACATTTTTCGTACATGTTTACCAAAGCATTTTATCAGATAGTTCACTACCTTGTTGCTATAGCTAAAAGCCTAAAATGGGTGGGTTTATTGAAAATACTATTCCCACAATTCATAACACCTTTCCAATGCATCAAACATGCTTAAAAGAACCTGCACATGCTTAAAATTCCCTGATAAATTGTCGCCCCAAAGGATCTCAACCATTTCCACTCTTAAACCACTGAATTTCACCAAAACTCATCAAATTGCCAACTAGGGCATCACACCAAACCACTCAACTCACCTCCCTTGCTTTAGAAACCATGCACATATGTTCCCTACCCTTGATTATGCCATTCCATTAAGTTACAGTAGGATACAATGGGTGGAATAGCTATAAAGTCATTTTTACACACTCAATTACTTGCATTTGACAACTTTTTCCCCAAGCGACAAATCACCACCATGAGAAAATGCCTTTGATATAGTGAAAACCAAGAGAATTTATTGTAGAGGGTCCCAACATGATCTCATAGGCTCAGACAAGAAGTTTTTAAGTGTCACAATATCCTAATATGAGCATGCTGAAGTTTGCAGCCATTTTTGCACTTTGGACCCTTAAGGGATCGATCCGGTTGAACGTAGCTCAAATTGATTTCCCATGTTTGGGCATGAAAGAGGACCATGCCTAGCATAAATGTACCCACCCAGACACATTGGAACAATTTGTTTGGTCACACGAGATGCAAAATGAAAGTTGCACCACTTTGCAACTAGTTGACAACTTTTCCCCCAAGTGAAAATTCGCCACCACAAGAAAATTCATCTGAGATAGAAAAAACTGAGAGAGATTATTGTAGAGGGTCCCAACACAATCTCATAGGATTAGATGAGAAGTTTCTAAGAATCATGGTATCCAAGTAATAGCATGCTAAATTTTGCAGCCATTTTGCACTTTGGACCCTTAAGGGATCAATCCGGTTGAACGTAGCTCAGAGCGATTCCATGTGTTTGGGTGCAAAAGAGGACCATGCCTAGCATAAATATACCTATTCAGATGAATTGAAACATTTTGTTTGGTCACACGAGCTGCAGAGTGAAAGTTGCACCACTTTGCAACTTTCAACTACTTGCATTTGATAACTTTTTCCCCAAGTAAAAATTCACCACCACAGGAAAATGCCTCTGAGATAGAAAAAACCGAGAGAGGTTATTGTAGAGGGGCCCAAGGTGATCTCCTAAGATTAGATGAAAAGTTTCTAAGCATCACGGTATCCGAGTAATAGCATACCTGAAGTTTGCATCCATTTTGCACTTTGGACCCTTAAGGGATCGATCCGGTTGAACATAGCTCAGAGCAATTCCATGTGTTTTGGTGCGAAAGAGGACCATGCCTACCATAAACATACCTATTCCAGTGCATTGGAATAGTTCGTTTCGTCACATGAGCTGCAAAACGAAAGTTGCACCACTTTGCAACTTTCAACTACTTACATTTGATAACTGAAAGAGGTTATTGTAGAGGGGCCCAACACAATCTCATAGGATTAGACAAGAAGTTTCTAAGCATCACGGTATCCGATTAATATCATGTTGAAGTTTGCAGCCATTTTTCACTTTGGACCCTTAAGGGATCGATCCGGTTGAATGTAGCTCAGAGTGATTTCGTGTGTTTGGGTGTGAAAGAGGACCATGCCTAGCGTAAATATACATATTCAAACACATTGGAACAGTTTTTTTGGTCACATGAGCTGTAGAACGAAAGTTGCACCACTTTGCAACTTTCAACTACTTGCATTTGACAACTTTTCCCCAAGTGAAAATTCGCCACCACAGGAAAATGCCTCTTAGATAGAAAAAACTAAGAGAGGTTATTATAGGGGGACCCAATGCAATCTCATAGGATTAGATGATAATTTTCTAAGCATCACGGTATCTGAGTAATAGCATGCTAAAGTTTGCAGTCATTTTGCACTTTGGACCCTTAAGGGATCAATCTGGTTGAACGTAGCTTGGAGTGATTCCGTGTGTTTGGGTATGAAAGAGGATCATGCCTAGCATAAAAATACCTATTCAGACACATTAGAACAGTTCGTTTGGTCACATGAGTTGCAGAACGAAAGTTACAACACTTTGCAACTTTCAACTACTTGCATTTGACAACTTTTTCCCCAAGTGAAAATTCACCACCACAGGAAAATGCCTCTAAGATAGAAAAAACTGAGAGAGGTTATTTTAGAGGGGCTCAACACAATCTCATTGATTAGATGATAAGTTTCTAAGCATCACGGTATCTGATTAATAGCATGCTGAAGTTTACAACCATTTTGCACTTTGGACCCTTAAGGAATCGATCTGGTTGAGCGTAGCTCAGAGCGACTCCGTGTGTTTGAATATGAAAGAGGACCATGCCTAGTGTAAACATACCTATTCAAATGCATTGGAACAGTCTGTTTGGTCAGACGAGCTGCAGAATGAAAGTTGCACCACTTTGCAACTTTTAACTACTTGCATTTGACACTTTTTTCGTCAAGTGAAAACTAGACACCACAGGAAAATGCCTCTGATATAGAAAAAACCAAGAGAGGTTATTATAAAGGGGCCCAACATGATCTCATAGGCTTAGAAAATAATTTTCTAAGCATCACAATTTCCGAATACAAGCATACTGAAGTTCGCAGCCATTTTGCACTTTGGACCCTTAAGGGATCGATCTAGTTGAACATAGCTCGGAGCGATTTTGCATGTTTGGGTGTGAAAGAGGACCATTCCTAGCATAAAAGTACCCACCTAGATGCGTTGGAACAATCTGTTTGGTCACAAGAGCTGCAGAATGAAAGTTGCACCACTTTGCAACTTTTAACTACTTGCATTTGACAACTTTTCTCGAAGTGAAAATTCACCACCAGAGGAAAATTTCTCTGAGATAGAAAAAACTAAGAGAGGTTATTGTATATGGCTCAAAAAAAATCTCGTAAGATCAGACAAGAAGTTTCTAAGTGTCATGGTACCTGATTAATAGCATGTTGAAGTTTGCAAACATTTTGCACTTTCAACCCTTAAGGGATTGATCTGGTTGAACATAGCTCAGAGCGATTTCCCATGTTTGGGTGTGAAAGAGGACCATGCCTAGCATAAACGTACCCACTTGGATGCATTAGAACAATCTGTTTGGTCCCACGAGCTACAGAACAAAATTTGCACCACTTTGCAACTTTTAACTACTTGCATTTGACACTTTTTCCATCAAGTGAAAACTGGACACCACAGAAAAATGCCTCCAAGATAGCAAAAACTGAGAGAAGTTATTGTAGAGGGGCCCACAATGATCCCATAAGTTTAGATAGATATTTCTTAATCAGCACGGTTTATGAGTAATACCCTATCAAAGATTGTTTCCCTTTTGCACTTTGGACCCTTAAGGGATCGAGTCAATTGAACATATCTTAGAGTGATTGTGCTCTCTTTTTGATGGAATTAGGTGGGCACCAGACTTAACTCCATTTTAGTTTTGGTTTGGTTGGATTTCATGTGATTTTATGCATTTTAGAAACCAATTACTGAGGTTCGGTCTTTATACCCTGTTTTAAGGGTTTTGAGTGCATTAAAATGTCATATTAAGCCTTCCACCCACAGTATGCTTTTGTGTAAATTTGTTGATCCCATGCTTGGTACAGCATGTATCTTGTTTGTACAACTACAAGGCTAACATGGTTCGATAAAGGACTGATATAGCTTCCTTTTGGCAATCGTTTGGTCCAATTCCATAAAGAATAGAGAGAGTTATCATCATTCTTTTGGAACTAGTCAAAAACCCTCAAAAACCAGGGTTTGATCACAAGAATGCACACAACTCGCCATTCCTTTTTGGGAAAGGCTTAATTCTTGGTGGAATGGCAGAGTTCATCATGTACTTTATGTTTGAAGAGGTTTTGGAGAATGGCATGGAGTTTGGAGTGATTTCTTGGTTACCTTAGGCTTCGCATCCTCATGTGACAAGCCTAATTTTGTGTAACAAAGTCTAAGTTTGATGAGTTTTGATTGGAATCTATTGAGAGGGGTCATTCAATGGTGTTGAGATGTGTGTATTTATGTTGTAACAACCATGTTCATGGCTTAGGGGAGTTGGGGTAGTGTAGGGGCACCTTGGGGTCCAATTGCCTCCATGAGGCTTGAATGAATCTTATTTTTGTTTTACAAGTTGATTTCAATGTAATAAGGTCCTAACGACCATCTTCAATGTTTGTAATAAGCTTTTAAGCTTACTATTGATTTTTGACATTTTTAGTAGGTCTCCTTCTCACCATGTAGCATTGGTGCATCTAGGCCAACTGATGAATCATGGTGTCATGATGCAACCAAGAATTTGAGGGGATTCACCTTGGTCATTTGTTGTGTTTTGAAGAGCTTTTAACACCTTTGGAGTTTTCTACCTAGTCGGGTTCTTGGTGTAGTGTTATTTTCCTTAACTAGGCAAATAGAGGTCTAAAAAAGAGTTAGTTGGTTTCCAGCATCCCTCCAATTAAAAATTTATTTAAGGGACGTTGGAGGGAGGTTGTTTGGTTTTAAATATTCCTCTCTTGGTTGAGGCAAGGTTTTTGATGAAGAAAGAAAGAAGATTCAATAAAAAGTTTTCTTTGTTTTATGATTTCTTGTGCAAGAATTGTTGATCTTGTACATGGTACGGTCTGTAGGTTTGTTGTCAAACTACAAGGCTATAATGGTTTGAAAGGGGGTTGAGTTGGATCTCTTTTGGCATTGGTGTGGAGTAATTTCATTGAGGGACAAGGGAGATATTCATATTTCTCTGTTGGGTGGTCTGAAACCCTCCAAAATTAGGGTGTTGACTGAATTTTGCTTGTATCTTCCATTCCCACCATGCATTAAGGCCAGGACTGGGTGGATTTTTTCTTGTATTGTTGGGTGCTTATTTGGGCCTTTAAGCACCTAAGTGTTGGTGAATCCTAAGTTTTGAAACATGTTAAAAGACTATTTCAGGTCATATATAGTTTTGGAGTTGATTCTTCGGTGGTCCCTTTGTAATTTTGGGCTAATTTGATGCATTTTCCAATGGGTAGGCTATTGATTCACACATATTTTACAAAACAATTGTATCTAATTTTTGGATATGTTAAAATTGGCCAAAATGGGTTGCTAAAATTTTGTTGGTCTAGGTCTGGAAGGATCTCAATAAGAAGTTACACTTGATTGAGGTTTTGGAATCCTACTTGAAATTTGATGCCTAGATTGCTAGAATGAGCAATACTGTGTAAACAATGATTTTATTGATGGATTTTGGTTTGAAATTGTTTAAATTATTTTAGTAAATGTGTCTCAGTGCTTGGGATAAGTTTAGAAGGCTAACTTGATGTTTGATGTGTTTGAGCAATGTGGAATCATGGTGCTATCGGTGATTGGATGATTGAGTTGAATTGTGCATCCCCTGACTCTGCATCAGCTCACTAGCTTACCAACAAGTGAGTTTTTAAGCCTAAAAGGCAACATGAAATATTATATCTCAATAACATAATGGATTCATTAGTTTAGTTAGTAGGAAAAGTGATAAAAGTTGCAAATTTGTGAGTTGCATAATGCAGCAAATTCGTAATTGCAACGGTTATGTGTTTTGAAATTTTTGTTTCTTGGTGGTTAGGGGTGTTGATCAGTTATAAGAGGATGAGAAATTATATTCAAATCCTAGAGAGGCTTGATTTTTGGTTGTTGGAGTGGAGGGACAAGAATAAAGCTTGGAAATTACTTTGTTTTCTCATAGTTTTACTAATTTTTCTTAGTTCCCTACCTGTGTACAAGCCGAATAGGTCTTATATGTATTGAATTCTCTTGATAAACCGTAGATAAATTTTCTAACTTGTGATTGGTGCCTTGACAGGGTTTGGTTTACACTTTTAGTGCCTTAATTCATCAAATTGCTCCTATCGGGTTCTTGAACAGCCTTAAGGGTTTGGGGTTAGAGGCATGGCATAACCATCATCACACCTACTCTCATCAAATGTAAATTTTGGGGATGATTTATTTGAATGTAGGTAATGTTACTTTAGGATTATGAGGCATGGAAGGATGATCCCTTGGCTTGAAGAATGAAAGGAAGGGTTGGAGGTGTGTGTTTTCCATTTGAAATTGGTGGGTCAAACCTATGAAATGAATAAACCATATTTTTAATAGTCAAGTGAGTGTTCCTTAAGCATAGGTGGACCTATTGAAATATTTCTAAGTAGTAAGATTGGGTAGGAATTGTTGGGAAGGTGAAGATTCAATAATGGTACCCTAAAACCCTAGTTATTTAGGCTACAAGGAGGGTTTTTGAATTGGAGACTTGGAAAATATTTGGTTTGGGAACTTGATTCAAGACTTTTTTTGGGTTAGAAGGTCTAGTGTGGAGATCTAAAGGTAGTCTCTTAGTAAAAATGGCCTAATTTGAGGCTTAAAACTGTGAAATTCTAATTTTGAGGCACTTGGTCCTAAGAAGGTGTATTTGATTTTCTTGTATGTTGTGTATCTCTGAGAAGGGTATTTGAATCCATGATTATTTTCCTAATTTTTTTGGAAAATTTTGGCCAAAAGTCTAAAAAACCGGTTTCCAACTACTGCAAGGGAAACATATGTCAATATGTGAGTTTTGAGGAATTCAATGAATCTGCCTTGGGGATTGTGCAAAGTTTATTTAATTATCATTTCTTGGATGTTGCAACCTCTGTAGGGTCCTTGTTAAGTTTGATTCTATTTTACAAGGTTTATTTAATTGAAATTTGATGTCTTGATTGGCATTTTTGAGAGAAGTTGTGTCAATTTGTGCCTTGAGTTACCACCACCTTTGCATCAGTAGGGGCAATAAAATATGCCTTTCTACAATTATATTAGACATTATTTCATTCTTACTCATAAATTCACATGTTTTTCCTTAAATACAACTTTAAATGTAAACCATGAAGCATTACAACTAATTTTAAATGTAATATACACATTTAATTGAGGCATGTATTAAGGAATATACACATTTGCATGTATTAATTTCTCATAATTTTTGTATATCAAAAAATACACTAAGTCAATGACAAATATTACAATAGTGATGGAATAACATCTTGAAAATTTTCCCATTTGTCAATACATTCAGGGAAATAATCCTCCCATTTGCAGCATAGATCATGAAATATATTGTACTTGAGAAGAAACAAAAGGAGTTGCTGCCCAGTTTCATTTCTCCATTCCACCTCAGCTGGCCCAATTATTTGCATTCCAAAATGCTTCAAAACATGTACACCCACCTCTCTCTCTCAACCCTACACCATCTACCCTTAAACCATAAACCATAATCCCTAAACCCTAAACCCTCTACCCTCTACCCTTAACCCTTAATCTATAAACCCTAAAACCTAAAACCCTTAAACCCTAATCCCTCTACCCTCTACCCTTAACCAGGTTAAACCCTATACCCTTAAACTATAAACCCTAAATCACTAAACCCTCTACCCTCCACCCTTAACCCTAAACCCTCTACTTGAGAGAGTGAGAGAGGGAGAGGTGGTGGGAGGGAGATACTTGAGAGAGATGGAGAGGTAGAGGGAGAGAGATAGAGGGAGTGAGATAGTGAGGGAGTGGAAGAGAGATAGAGGGAGTGATTGTGAGAGGGAGAGAGGGAGAGGGGGTAGGACGGAGGTACTTGAGAGAAAGAGAGGGAGAGACATAGAGAGAGAGGGGTAGGAGGGAGAGACTTGAGAGAGATAAAGAGAGGGGGAGGTAGAGGGGGTGGGAGGGAGAAACCTAAGAGAGAGGGAGAGGGAGAGATGGTGGGAGGGAGACACCTAAGAGAGAAGGAGAGGGAGACAAAGTGGGAGAGAGGAGGTGGGAAGGAGATGCCTAAGAGATTAGGAGAGGGAGGGAGTGGGGGATAGAGGGATGGGAGAGATACAAGAAGTGAGAGAGAGAGACTTGAGAGATGGAGAGGGGGTAGGAAGGAGAGGGAGTACTCAAGATAAAGGGATTGGAGAGAGATGAAGGGAGTGAGAGAGAGAGAGCGGGGGTGGGCGGAGATACCTGAGAGGGAGAGAGAGAGAGTGGGAGGGGGTGGGAGGAGAGAGATGGAGAGAGAGGGAGAGAGATAGAGGAGTGAGAGAGAGAGAGGATGTGGGAGAGAGATAGAGGGTGAGTGAGATACAAGAGAGAGACCCTAATGAGTGAGATGCTTGAGAGAGAGAGAGAGGGAGAGAGGGGTGGGAGGAGAGCTTGAGAGAAGAGGGAGAGTGAGAGAGAGTGGGAGAGAGATAAAGGGTGTCTGAGAGAGAGAGAGAGGTGATGGGAGGGAGATACTTGAGAGAGCTGGAGAGGTATAGGGAGAGAGATAGAGGGAGTGACTGTGAGAGGGAGAGGGGTTAGGAGGGGGAGACTTGACAAAGAGAAAGAGGGAGAGGGGATAGGATGGAGATACTTGAGAGAGAGAGAGAGGAAGAGAGGGTGGGAAGGAGAAACCTGAGAGAGAGGGAGTGAGAGAGAAGGAGTGGTAGAGAGACAGGGAGAGACATAGAGAGAGAGGGGTAGGAGGGAGAGACTTGAGAGAGAGATAGGGGAGGGAGAGGGGGTGGGAGGGAGAAACCTAAGAGAGAGGGAGAGGGAGAGAGAAGGAGAGGAAGACAAAGTCGGAGAGAGGAGTGGGAAGGAGAGACCTAAGAGAGTAGAAGAGGGAGGAAGTGGGGGATAGAGGGATGGGAGAGATACAAGGAGTGAGAGAGAGAGACTTGAGAGGTGGAGAGGGGGTGGGAGAGAATGCAGGATAAGTGTGGAAGAGATGGAGAGTAGAGAGATATATATAGAGAGAGGAGTCTGGGTAATCACTTGAGAGAGTGAAGGGGTGGGAGAGTCTGTAGAGAGAGGGAGTGAGATAGAGTTAGTGAGAGAGAGAGGATGTGGGAGAGATATAGAGGGAGTGAGTGAGAGAGATAAAGAGAGACTTGGAAGAGGGAGAGGGGGTAGGACGGAGGTACTTGAGAGAGAGAGAGGGAGGGAGATGGGGTGGGAAGGAGAAACCTAAGAGAGAGGGAGTGAGAAAAAGTGGGATAGAGAAAGAGGGAGTGAGAGAGAGAGTGAGTGGAAGAGAGAGAGAGAGAGACATAGAGAGAGAGAGAGAGAGAGGAGCAGGAGGGAGAGACTTGAGAGAGAGAAAGAGAGGGGGAGGGAGAGGGGGTGGGAGGGAGAAACCTAAGAGAGGGAGACAAAGTGGGGGAGATGAGGTGGGAATTAGAGGCCTAAGAGATTAGGAGAGGGAGGGAGTGGGGGATAGAGGGATGGGAGAGATACAAGAAGTGAGAGAGAGAGAGACTTGAGAGATGGAGAGGGGGTGGGAAGGAGAGGCAGTACTTGAGGGAAGGAGAGGCAGTACTTGAGGGAGAGGGAGTACTCAGGATATAGGGATTGGAGAGAGATGGAGGGAGTGAGAGAGAGATAGAGAGAGAGGGGGTGGGGGGAGATACCTGAGAGATAGGGGGAGAGAGTGAGAGGGGGTGGGAGGGAGATACCTGAGAGAGAGGGAGAGAGATAAAGGGAGTGAGAGAGAGAGGATGTGGGAGAGATATAGAGGGAGTGAGTGAGAGAGACAAATAGAGACTTGATAGAGGGAGAGGG
>CM021110.1:332686987-332793943 GCA_007115665.2 Sequoiadendron giganteum
AGGGAGAGAGAGAGGGAGAGAGATAGAGGGAGTGAGAGAGAGAGGATGTGGGAGAGATATAGAGGGAGTGAGTAAGAGATACAAAGAGAGACCTGACATAGGGAGAGGGGGTATAAGGGAGAGACTTGAAAGAGAGAGAGGGAGGGAGAGGGGGTGGGAGGGAGAGACTTGAGAGAGGGAGAGGGAGAGGGAGGGAGAGTGGGAGATAGAAGGCATGAGAGAGAGAGAGAGGGAGAGGTAGTGGGAGGGAGATACTTGAGAGAGATGGAGATTTAGAAGGAGAGAGGTAGAGGGAGTGAGATAGTGAGGGAGTGAAAGAGAGACAGAGGGAGTGACTGTGAGAGGGAGACTTGACAAAGAGAGAGAGGGAGAGAGGGTAGGATTAAGATACTTGAGAGAGAGAGGGAGAGGGGGTTGGAGGGAGAGACCTAAGAGAGAGGGAGGGAGACAAAGTGGGAGAGAGATAGAGGAGGTGTGAAAGAGAGGGAGTGGGAGAGAGAGGGAGAGACATAGAGAGAGGGGTAGGAGGGAGAGACTTGAGAGAGAGAGAGGGGGAAGGATAGGGGTGGGAGGGAGAAACCTAAGAGAGAGGGAGACACCTAAGAGAGAAGGAGAGAGAGAGAGACAAAGTGGGAGAGATGAGGTGGGAAGGAGAGACCTAAGAGAGTAGGAGAGGGAGGGAGTGGGGGATAGATGGATAGGAGAAATACAAGGAGTGAGAGAGAGAGAGACTTGAGAGATGGAGAGGGGGTGGGAGGGAGAGGGAGTACTCAGGGGAGAGGGATTTTTTGGGATAGAGAGATTGGAGAGAGATGGAGGGAGTGAGAGAGATAAAGAGAGTGGTTGGGGGGAGATACCTGAGAGAGAGGGAGAGAAAGAGTGGGAGGGGGTAGGAGGGAGATACCTGAGAGAGAGGGAGAGAGATAGAGGGAGTGAGAGAGTGAGAATATGTGGGAGAGATATAGAGAGAGTGAGTGAGAGAGACAAAGAGAGACCTGACAGAGGGAGAAGGGGTAGAAGGGAGATAATTGAGAGAGGGAGGGAGGGAGAGGGGGTGGGAGGGAGAGACTTGAGATAGAGGGAGAGACTTAAGAGAGAGGGAGAGGGAGAGAGAGTGGGAGAGAGATAGAGGGCATGAGAGAGGGAGAGGTGGTTGGAGGGAGATACTCAAGAGAGAGATGGAGAGGTAGAGGTAGAGAGATAGAGGGAGTGAGATAGTGAGGGAGTGGAAGAGAGATAGAGGGAGTGACTGGGAGAGGGATAGGGGGTAGGAGGGCAAGACTTGACAAAGAGAGATAGGGAGAGGAGGTAGGACAAAGATACTTGAGAGAGAGGGAGGGAGAGGGGGTGGGAGAGAGAGACCTAAGAGATAGGGAGAGAGATAGAGTGGGAGAGAGTGGGAGAGAGATAGAGGGAGTGAGAGAGAGGGAGTGGGAGAGAGAGAGAGGGAGTGTGTGTGAGAGAGAGAGAGGGGGGATGGAGATAATTGAGAGAGAGTGGGAGAGAGATGGAGAGAGATAGAGTGAGTGAGAGAGATGGAATGGGAGAGAGATAAAGGGAGTGAGTGACAGACCTAAGAGAGGGAGAGGGGGTAGGAGGGAGATACTTGAGAGAGAGAGATAGAGAGAGAAGTATAACGACCTAAGAGAGGGATATGGAGTGAGAGAGATAAAAATACCAAAGAGGGAGGGAGAGAGGGAGAGTGAGAAATGGGGTTGGAGTGAGATATATTTATTCAGGTACCTATGTGGAGGGAAAGAGACTTGAGAGAGGGGATTGGACTAAGAGAGTAACCTAGGTTGCATGGGAGGGAGTGAGACCTAAGAGAGAGAGACTTTAGAGGGATAAAGAGTTATCCAATTAGGGTAATGAGTTAGAGAGTGTATGAAAGGTAAAACCTCATCTTATCTATCTACGATCATAAACTGTGCACTCTAAGCATTATAAAAGTTGTCGACCAAAGAGAGGGTAAATTCAAGTTTTTTGTAAAGCAAGTAATTTGGCAATTGCCAAATGACACATCACATTTGGCGAGTGCCAAATGACACATCACATTTGGTGAGTTCCAAATGACACATCACATTTGGCAAGTGCCAAATTTGGCGCTTGCCCAATGACCTGCTTTGGATGTGTTAATTGACAAGATTTTCCAAATTTCCTCATATTTTTATCTATGTTCCCTATCTCATTTGTGCGTCTTTCAATGCAAAAATATAAAGAAAAACATGATAGCGTTAACCTCTCTCTTAGCTATCTAAATATATAATTCTTTTTCATTTTGATTTAGTTAAGGTTTTGATCCATGATTCCTATTGTAAATGCCTCTGTTTTTTGTCAAAAACCAACATGTGCTAGTTTTACGATAGATTTTTACTCGTTCATCGAAACGTGAAACAAATTAAAGTTTTTGAAACTAGACTCCATTCTACACATGATGAAAAAAAAAATCGATTAGTTTTCAAAAAAATTAGGGGGGAGCACGCTCAAATTTTAGTTTTTTAGGATGTGTCCACTTTGAAAATTCATAAAATATTATGTATTCATTAAAAAATTATCTGAAAGAACGAGGATAAACTACATTTTTTTAGCTAATTTCTCACCATAGGGATTTTTGAAATTCTAAAAAAAAATTAATCAAAAAGGGGGGAGCCCTCAGGCGCTATGCTATTTTTTTTGATAAAAACAAGACCTGTTTTTCCCCCACCCACCCCCCCCCCTTTTTGAGACCCTTAATCTTCATTAATTTCAAAAAAAATAGTAGCTTAGAAACTAGACTTAGAGCACTTCAACTTTTGTTCTTATTGCATCTTGAAATTTTGAGCGTAACTATCTTCATTTTCTCATGCAAATCAGAGTTTCTTGATTTCAGAAAAAAAAAAAGTGGCATCTTAAGAGCCAAAATTGTGTCACAAATTAGTGCACTTATCCAAGTGTTCTCTTTTTGAATGCATGTTTAATCTTCACCCTTTTATGGTTCTTCCATAAGTTGTGTTGACATTATTGTTTTCTCTTTTTCTTTTTCTTTCTCCACCTTTCTTGAAATGTGGTTCTCTCCCATGAATGAAGGTGTGAAGTTTAACGAACCCCAATCATCTTCCAATAAATTTGACACTTTTCCATCTCTTGGTGCTCTTCTTTCATAGGTTTTATCTTTTAAGTTGGGATTAATGTCTTTAGAGGGCTTGTCATTCCTTTTTCAATTTATTTAAGCAACTTTCAGGCTTGAGATCTATTTCGATTTGGTAAACTTTATTGTTATAGACGTACTTCATGATACAATGAAGAGTTGATGGCACTGCATGCATCTCATGAATCCACGGACGTCTTCCTAAGATAATATTTTATAAGGATCATGAGGCATAACATGGATAGGAGTTTGTAATGTGGTCTTTCCAACTGTAATATGCAAAGTGATCACACCAAGCAATTGCTTTCCTACATTGTCAAATCCTCAAATCAATAAGAAATTGGGTTTAATTTTTAAATTATCCATGCAAATTTTATCCAAAAGGGTTACACTACACACATTAATATTTGAGACATTGTCAACAAGGGTTCACTTTATCATTGTCCTATTAAAGATAGCTATTATCGTGAAGGCTTCATTTTTCTTTCTCACTTCCAAGGGAGGTAACTCATTTTGATGAAAGGTAGTTCCAATGTTAACTACATTCATTCATTGAATTAAAGTTGCTACATCACTTGGATTTGCACTAGAGTGAACTACAAGTTGTTGCAAGCCCATTTGAAGCATAGTATGTTAGCTAGGATAAGTTTAAATTATCTCATAGGGATATCTTTGGGGGAGTATTCTTAAGTTTTCAAAAATATCAAACTCCTTTCCATTATGTAAAGGAAAATGAGGATGACTAGGCAAGATGCATTGAGGCAATGGGAGGGATGTTGAAGTTGTTTTTCTTGGTTGCATATTTTTTCTAGCATTATATGTATGAGAAACAGTATTATAAATTGATTTTTGTGAAATATTATTCTTAAGTTGTTCAAGGATGAGGATGGGTTTGTTTTTGAGTTTGATATTGGTTTGAGGATGGGTAAAGGATGAGTTGAAATTGAACAACATTAACTTCTCTTTTTTTTTGGTTTTCTATAACAAGCCTTAGTGGATGAACCTTGTGAGATGAAATCCTCAAGGGCTTCATCTAACATGTAAAATTCATCACTACTAAAGGGCTTGAAGGATTGGTTAACTTGGAAAAAGAGGTTTCACTTATTCAAATAACTATGCTTTCTCCAAGGGGTTCATCGGTTTATGGTTGTTTTGGTTGTGATAATGTTTAGTTTTTTTTTTTAATTTTCTAATGACTACCAAATGCAATATAATATTTTAAAACTATAAAATAATGCTAGAAATGAAACAAAAGTGCAATAATTTAATTCTATCCACAATTGAAACATGTACTTATGTAACATCGAAAAAAGGGTCCTTAGGCTTTTTCACAATTGTTTAGCTCATCCTTGCAGATTTTGGCTTAATGTGGCCTTGATTTAGTGTTGTAATTTGGATAAAATATTCACATTAGGTCTTGGGCTCTTTCGAAAAAATATATTTTAACTGTGCCTTTTAAAGGTGTTGTAAAGAGTTGTAACACACTTTCACACTTTTCTAGGATTTCTAACCATAATAAACATAATTTCAATTATAATTATCTTAAATTTATCTTATATGGTGTGTTTTAAAGTGTTGTAAACA
The DNA here is from genome assembly GCA_007115665.2 of Sequoiadendron giganteum. NCBI lineage: Eukaryota > Viridiplantae > Streptophyta > Pinopsida > Cupressales > Cupressaceae > Sequoiadendron > Sequoiadendron giganteum. The sequence goes on from CM021110.1 coordinate 332,691,699, forward strand.
CACTTTCACATTCCTCTAGTCTTGTCATTAATAATTGGGCTTTCTTATGCTTTAATTGGCCCCTTTTTGCATCCACAAGTCTTATTTATGTGTATTTCTGAGGATAATCCCGACAAAAGGCATTTAAAACATCAAAATCCCAAAAACCCACATCAAATTCCTAAAGTGGGACTCATTCGCCATTATGGGGGATTGAGTCCCCTTAGGTGGGACCCATTCATCCAAGTTGGTGAATGAGTCCCCTTTAACTCAAATTCAAATATAATTTGAATCTTTCATGGGACTTTATTCTCCAAGATCCAATGTTGGCTTGTAGTGTTGTAATTTTGAGAATTATTCCATAATTTAGTATAGATACAAGGTTCTTTCACTCATTTTCATCCTAACATTCTAGCAAACATTAAAGTACTCATCCTTATATCAAATTGAGTTCATAAGAGCATTTGAGCAAGAGAATTCAAGGCATTCAAGGGTAGATTATCAAGTATTCAAGAGCATTCTTCAAGCATCAATCATCATGTCAAAGATCACATTCTTCATGTTTGTCATTGTGCTCACAATTGTGATGTAGAGTTCATGATCAAAGCAAGTTTTGCATTCAAGATCTATCCACAAGAAAGAATCAAGAACCACATCCATTGCAATAATTTCAAGCATAATTGTAGCACTTTATTGCTAGGGTTTGGTGGGGTGCAGCATCATATTTTGTTCATTCATCATTCTCCCTTTACATTTTCTTTCATTTTAAAGTTTAATTACCAACAAGGGGTTTGACCAAGGCAAACCCTCATTCTCTAACCCCACAACCATTTTTCCCTCTCTTTGCATGTGATTTGTAGGTCTAGGTTGCAAATTTATCAAGGAGAAAGATTAAAAAAGAAGTCATCAAGTTGTCAAAGCAATTCAAAGTTGTCAACATTGTGAACAAGAATTGGAGAATCTTGGAGAAGGCCTATAGGTTGGATTTTGTAGTTTCAGACCCGGATCTGAATTAGGAACAAAAAAGCAGACTGGGAGCTACATGATCTAGCTTTTAATTTCCATAAATTCAGAAGTGGATTGATTCTTCGCTATTGGTGAATGAGTCCCACTATACCTATCTGTTAAAGATTTTTGTAGATATGAGTACCCATTTGTTTGAAACCTATTACAGCACAGTTTACTTGAAACTAGACTGATTCACTCAGCTTGGCGTATGAATCCCAATTGGCTTTAATAGTGGATTTTTCAAGATTCTAGATCTCCATTCAGCCTTCTTCAGTTTCCCAAGTGCACATTTCTCATTTTACAACTTCCAATTTTTTTTCATGGTCATTTCTAGGTCATGCATTGAAGCATTGCATCAAACTAGGGTTTTGCATTTCATCCTTAATTGCATTTTCTTTCTAAGTATAAACTTGGTGGTGAACGCCTCATATCTTTTCATTTAATCCCCCTAGAACATTCCCTTTTCCATATTTCAATCTCCTTTGCATTGGAATCTCAAGGGTTTGTTCTTGAATGAACCATGCCTTAGAAAAAAAAGGTGGACCTCTTTCCTTTTAGGTCTAAAACCCTAGAATCCCTAGAGAGAAGATCCACCCCATTTTCCTTCAGTTCTTTTTGGTGAACCTGCATTTAGATCATCATAATTAAGATTTGGAGTGCATTTACATCCTAGATTTAACCTACATTAACATTGCATTAGGTTTTGTATTGGTTAACTTGCATTCTATGGTTTCAATTTTCGCATTAGTAAAGATCTCATTTATCTTGCATTATTGCACTTAATTTTATTAAAAATTAGTAAAATTCTGCATTTACATATTATATTTGCATCAAAAAACATAAAAATTATAAAAAATTTTAAAAAATCCATAGTTGGACTCACTCACCACCTTGGGAAAATCAGTCCCTTTGCATATTTTACATTGCATTTTCTATCATTTATAGTTCATTTTTTGAGTTTCTATTTGCTGATGTTATTCTTCTATTTTGGTTTGCAGATTTTTTGTTTCATTCAATTCATTACATTTAGCTTACATTCATTCATCTTGTGTATATATCAAAACTACATTTACAACATTGTTGCATACTCTAGAACCTAAAATTTTCATCATGGATATGTGCTTTGGAAAAATTTGGATGTCCTTAAAATCCTTAGTAGATATGTCAAGTTGTTCCTTTAGAAATGACCCTAATGACATTGAACTCCCTCATGCTCACTCAACTTCTAATGCATGTCCTCCTTGTGATGTTGACATCATTGGAAAAGATGATGACAGCATGAATAGGTTCTCAAAGGATTGTCTTAACAATCTTCAGGTTAACGCATCCTTTTATCCATCCATGAATGAAAGAAAACCTCCCACCATACCACCTCTTGATATGTTTGGTTTATTTTATCGCGAAACAAAATATAAACCTAAGTTCCCTACAAAAGGTGAACCTAGTCCCTCTAAGCAAGTAAACACTCAACTCTTTTATGATAACAAGGTCACAAACACTCCCATCAATCTTCAAGAAACATATGGAAAATGCTTCACAATCTTAAGCAAACAAGGGCGTGATACAACAAGTGAACACAAAATTCATCAAATCCTAGAACAAATACTAGGTGAGGAAAATACAAAGGGAATAGGATACCAAGATCCCCCTCGCAATGAAAATGTTCCTAAAGAATATCTAAGACTTTGTAGGGATGGTATGGTTATCTTATATCACCATCCCAATATGAATGTTCTTTTTCCTCAAGAAAACCCAATAATTCCTAACAATGACAAGGATGAGAGGATCTCCTCAGGTCCTCTTCCTCAACCTTCAACAAGAGAAGTTTGTAAAATTAGAAACATCAAAACCTAAACATAAATTGAATGACAACTGAAACATCTTATAGAAATAGGTCAGCTTAAAAGTCCACCTCGTACTAGCAGAAAACTCCCTAAAGATAACATGAAGTATTGTGCATATCATAGGATTCTTGGGCATCTTACTGATGAGTGTCGAACTTTAATAAGAATCATTCAACAATTTAAAATTATAGAAATAATCCCTTAAAGCGGGATCCCTTTCCCCCCTTGTCATGTGATACTTGTAGAACATCCTCTTCTCACTATTGCATGACCTCTTCCCATCACATACCTCAGCTCATTATTGTCTCGCACTCAATGGGGGTAGGAAGTTGATAGCCTTGTCCTAGTAATGCATTTTTCCTTGTCTCTTGGGTTTATTGTTCCCCTTCTTCTTATATAGATAGAGATTGGAAGGTGGATGACTTGCTCGTAGGTTGACTCACACTTTCCTTACTAGTCTTTTACATTATCTCTTTTTCATTTTCTTTTGTGTGATTACATTTGCATAATGTGATCCCCCATGACATTTTGGTTTCTCTCTTTGTGGCATTCCTCTATCTATACCTTCATTCTTCTCTATGTTGTGCATCTTTTTCACTTTGATCTTTATCTTTTTTTTTCCTTCTTGTGTTTTTCTTTTGGGATGATGCAAGGCATCAATACATTCATGTCTCCTTCATGTTGACCCAAAAGGATTTATTTTTCCTTTTCATTTCATCTTTATCTTTTTTCTTATGCTTTCGTTTTGGGGATGACGAAAGGCGTCAAGACACCCTATGTCTCTCCCATGTTGGCCCAAGAGGTTTTTCTTTGTGTTTGATCTCTTTGTGTCATTCTTCTAGTTCTATGTGTATTTGTGGGGATGATGATAGTTCCAATCTCTCTAAAAATATTGCAGAAAAGAACATACTGACCCCAAATACATAGATCCCTTATGTGTTTGGTGTTTTCATTTTGGGGGCAACCCCTCTCTTTTATTTTTCTCTCGCATGATGCAACCTTACACAAAAAACATATGACTTGGCATAGGGCTTTCCAAGTTGGCTCACATGTCTTCTTCTTGTTTGCATTTATCATTTTCTACTTTAAAGTAATTGCTCAGGGCATGGTGTTTAGTAATTTCTTTAAAGTGGTGACATACATTGGCATTATTTTTTTGCATTTTTCTTTTTCATGGTTCTTAGTGCAGCCTTTTTACTTCATACAATGCATTTTTTACTTTGTGGATAACTTTGGGTGTGATTTACTTCATGATCATGATCTCTCTTAGCACATTACATTCCTCTTAGTGGCTTGATGTGATGCATTGGATCCCCTAAGTTGTGAATTTTCTATTCTTTGATTGGTCCTCTCTTTGAGACATTAGGCATAATGTTCCCTAAGTTAAAGACCTTGCATGAACTAAGAAAGACTCCTTTGAACATTTCCTATCTTTGTATTTTGCATTTATTTTTATATGGCCACCTTGCATAACATAACTTGTATGCATGTGGATCCATCATGTTTTTTCATGAGCTCTAAGCATACAAAGTTTTGCTTGTCTCATGAAGCTCAAAAATCAAGTTATTTTGTGTGGCACCTTATTAAAGTTATCAGGAGGTATAACTTTGGTATGGTTGAGTGGGAAGCCCAATCCAAGGCTTGAATTTCCCCATAACCACTTGCATGTGTGTGTGTGAGTACATACTAGCCATGAGTGTATGTGTCTCACCTCTTAGGACTTCTCACCCAAAAGACAGCCATGAGTTTCGTCATCTCAGAGTGAGTATGCATTTTTTTTCAAATAAACAACCTAGATTTGATCCACATCACAATGGACAAATGGTTGAAGCTTGATCTGGCTTTATCCTTTATTTCTTTTTCATCTTTGGTAGTGTATGATTGGCCTTGTCCCAATTCTTTACATTATTTCCATGTGTGTTCCTTTGTGCTTTTGTTAGTTTGCCATGAGATCTTGATCATGGGGGCTTGATCACCCCTCTTGATTTTTGTTGTCTCATCTTGATAGCACTAGTACTTTGGAACCCCTCTTGGTGTTTTTTTTTCTACTTTAGTGTGATTTTGAATCAAGTTCATCCTTCCACTAAAGTGGAGGCTAAATGTAACATTGAAAAAATGGTCCTTAGGCTTTTTCACGCTCATTTAGCTCCTCCTTGTAGATTTTTCCTTAATGTGGCCTTGATTTAGTGTTGTAATGTGAATAACACATTCACATTAGGTCTTCAGCCCTTGTGAACTAATGTATTTTAATGGTGCCTTATAAAGGTGTTGTAAAGTGTTGTAACACACTTACACACTTTTTTAGGATTTCTAACCATAATAAACATAATTTTACTTATAATTTATCTTAAACTTGCCTTATTTGGTGTGTTGTAAAGTGTCATAACACACTTTCACATTCCTCTAAGGTTTTCATTAATAATTTGGCTTTCTTATGCTTTAATTGGCCCCTTTTTGCATCCACAAGCCTTATTTATGTGTATTTTTGAGGATAATCTAGACAAAAGGCATTTAAAACATCAAAATCTTGAAACCCACCTTAAATTCCTAATGTGGGACTCATTCACCATTCTGGCCGAATGAGTTCCCTTAGGTGGGACCCATTCACCCAAGGTGGTGAATGAGTACCCTTTAACTCAAATTCAAATTTAATTTAAATCTTTGGCAGGATTTTATTCTCCAAGATCCAATGTTGGCTTGTAGTGTTGTAATTTCTGAAATTCTTACATAATTGAGTATAAATACAAGATTCTTTCACTCATTTTCATCCTAACATTCTAGCAAGCATTCAAATACTCATCGTTATATCAAATTGAGTTTGCAAGAGCATTTGAGCAAGAGCTTTCAAGGCATTCAATGACAGATTATCAAGTATTCAAGAGCAATCTTCAAGCATCAATCATCATTTCAAAGATCACATTCTTCATGTTTGTCATTGTGCTCACAATTGTGATGTGGAATTCATGATCCAATAAAGCTTTGCATTCAAGATCTATCAACATCAAGCAAGAATCAAGAACCACATCCATTGTAGACATTTCAAGAATAATTGCAACACTTCATTGCTAGGATTTGGTCACAAATAATTTCAAGAATTATTGTAACATCATCAAGAACAACATGATTTTTTGGTCTACGTTGTAGATTTATCAAGGAGCAAGATTGGAAAAATTTTCATCAAGTTGTCAAAGCAATTCAAAGTTGTGAAAGTTGTGAACAAGCCTTGGAGAAGCTTGGTGAAGGCCCATAGGTTGAGTTTTGCAATTTTGGACGCGAATCTGAATCAGGAACAGAAAAGAAAACTCAGAGCTATAGGATCTAACTTTGAATTTCTAGAAATCCAGAAGTGGGTTGATTCACCACTATTGGCGAATGAGTCTCATTGTACCTATATGTCAAGTATTTTTGTAGATCTGAGTACCCATTTGTCTAAAACCTATTCTGACATAGTTTACCTGAAACTAGACTGATTTTCTGAGCTTGGTGTATGAGTCCCATTTTGCTTTAACAGGGGATTTTTCAAGATTCCTGATCTCTAGTCTAGCTTCTTCAGTTTCTCAAGTGCACATTTCCAGTTTTACAGCTTTCTATTTTGTTTCATGGTTATTTCTAGGTCATTCATTAAAGAATTTCATCAATCTAGGGTTTTTCATTTCATCCTTCATTGCATTGTCTTTCCAATTCTAAACTTGGTTGTGAACCCCTCATATCTTGTCATTCAATCCCCCTAGAACATTCCCATTGCCAAATTTCAATCTCCTTTGCATTGGAATCTCAAGGGTTTGTTCTTGAATGAACTATGCCTTAGAAAAATAGGTGGACCTCTTTCCTTTTAGGTCTAAAACCTTAGAAGCCCTAGAGAGAATATCCAACCCATTTTTCTTTGGTTCAACTTGAAATGAAACCAATTATGAAAATATCGCTGGTGATCTAGTAATTATACAAATTGAAACAATAATTTAAAGACATCAACTAGAAGCACATACGACAATATTTTAATGTTGTAAAATGCAGATCCAAGCCTAATCAAGGACTAATACACCCAGTTGGGCATATGAGTCCCACTTAGGGTTTTTAGAAGCTTTAGATAGTGAAAAACATAGAGCATAGAATACCCAGAATTCCAAAAAAAAGACCTGTACAGGGACTAAATTTCCGAGGTGGGTGAATGAGTCCCATATTAGGGTTTTCAATCCAGAATCAGCAAATTTTGAGTTGATTTTAATTTGTCTAGGTTTTATGCTCAATTACCTGTTTACAATTACAATTTTTTAATGAAATTGAACTATGTAAAATGCAAAATGCAATCTATATGCACTTTTCAATAATGCAATATTTATAAGCACTAAATGCAACACAACTAATGCAAACCTAATTCAAAGTTAATATAGCCTATATCTAGGACTACAATGTTCTCCAAATCAAAAATTCAAGTGTCCAAAGGTCGAGTTCACCAAAATGAACACAAGGGAATAGTGTATGGGTTCCACCTTTTGGGAGATGGAATTTGGACCTATTTCACATTTTTGTTCATTAGAAATATAGATCCGACAATAAAGTGACTCAATTGAGGGATGGTTAGGGGATTTCTAGTGTAGTTGGATGGGGTTTCACCATTAAATAATGCATTAAAAGAATAAATTGAATGCACTTTGCAAAATCAATATATGACTTAGGAATTTGAAAACATGAACAAGATTGATAAATTGGAATCAAAAAATAAAGTACTTGGAAGAATGATGGATTCAAAGCAAGGTTTGCAACTCTAAAAATCTACTTTTTAAAGCATATTGAGACTGATATGCCAAGTTGGGAAATTTAGTCCTACTACAGGGTTATTAGGCAGAATCTGGAATCTTTTGATGGTTGAGTAGGATCTGTAGAAAGTTGGAAAAAGGGGTGTACTAGGACTAATATGCCTAGTTGGGCATATGAGTCCCACTCTTCCTTTCTAAAAAAGAAACATCTGAAACTGATATCCTATCTCTACACTTCCTTCCTATTTCTTTCAAACTTCGCTTCCAAATCCAAACCTGTGAAAAAAATTTAAAACAAAAATGTTTGGTTGATTTCCTATGGTGGTTTTCCTTGGTAAAACCCCTAGTTTGGTAATTAAAACCTTGATATAAAGTTTAGATTTGAAATGGAAATACGTGGGAAATCCCTCATCTTAAGTGTGTTTAAGATTATGAGAGCTAAAATAAAATAAACCCTACTCTAATGTGCTAGAATAGGATGCATAAATGAAACATGAAATGATGATGACTCACTTTGGGAGATCTCCAATCATCCTAATAATCCATAAGAATGCATGTACCTTCCTTTAGGTAGAAATTAGAATGATAATGTAAAATTTAATCACTTAGGAAACAAGTCATTAGGATTTATTCAATGGCTAGTTGCATCTCTCCAACCTAGCATCCATCATGATCCTCCATAAGCAACCATCATCAATCTTTGGAAATACTTGATCTTGAAATGGAAGTTAGCTTGAAGACCTACAAAAACACTATAATGCTACTCTAAGCTTTCAACTTTTCTTGCTCCTTTCTCTTGAATGTAAATGATTGTGATCTCTTGCTTACTTTCTTACTTGTCTTGTTCTTTCTAGTTAAAAAAATGAATGTGAGACTTAGATTTTATAGGAATCCTATCTAATTTACCATTTATTAGATCCCAAATGTTGGCACTTGTGAAATTTGAATTAAAAACCTTGATTTCCCACTCAAAACCTTGAAAAAGGCCCCAAACGGGACCTATACGCCCAAGGTGGTGTATGGGTCCCACCCTAGGTTTTCAGGGTGAGAGAATGTCAGGTGGTTAGAATATTAACATTTATCTCTTGTGAAAGTTATTTTTGTCTTGCAGATGATTATGGGGTGTTGATGAGTTCACCATAAACTCCTACAACACCATACCCATAGGCATTTTAGCTAGGTTTCTAAAAATAACATTTAAACATAAATTTTAACTTTTTACACCCATTTATAATTGCTCAAACATCACCATTTGATTTTTCACTATCACACACTCTAATAGATGGAAATATACCTATACACTATAACATAAAATTATAGTTCTAAAATTAAAGTATAGATACTCAAAATAGCATGGCTCACACTTGGTATTACTTATCATTAGGCTTATGATGTTGGTCTTATTAGGATACATGATGAAAACCACACATTATTCAAAATGTGAAGTGAGAAAAAAAGGATGGTCTTGATGATTCTTCTATTCTCCTAATGATAGTTTTTTACACTTTCATACTTATTACAAAACTCAAAAGATGTATAGTGTATATGTGCATATAGTTAAAGAAAAGAAGATAAAATTACACCATAAACTCATTGATAATTTGATTAAGTTAACATACATTAGAATGGAATCTAACTCAAAAGTAATCCATCATTGGCATGTGGAGATAGGTCAACCTCATTGATTAGTATGATTAAACTTAAATCATTAAATAGTGCACAATTCTTATATCTAACTATAGCAATTTTTTGTAAAATACTATTTATACATAATGAAAATTTTGAAAAATTAATGAATTCAATATAGAACCCAACCCAATATTTAGGAAAAAAATTTCTTAACCTTTAATTTATTTTCCAATTGAACAAGTCTAGCTAAAATCAAATCCCTCACATACGTAAGATAAAGAGATTAAAGTGGGAATCTACATTTTTCATAGTTTATTGAAATAAATCAAATCAAAATAACATGACTAAATTAAAGTAAATCTCTTTTATTTATACTTACCTAACCATTATTTAACATCAAATCAAATGTTAACATGAATTAAATGATTTTTCCAGTAATTCCTAATATTGATAAATGTTATCAATATATAATCCAAGGTACAAAGTTACATGAAAGGTCATAATTTAGCTAGATATGTATGATTCATTAATTATGGACAATATAACTTGGGTCACAATATGATTAGGCATTACATTTAGATAGTAAAATATAAAAATCATTAGAGAATAACTTTATAAGTATAGAGGGGTTTTGTATTTGTAGACTAGTGTAGTGTAGAAAATTATATATACCTTTACAATTTCACACTATCTTTGCATCCCCATATTAAATAATTGATAACATTGATTAAAACACCTTTGAAATTGAGTGTCCTAGAATTAGATCCTAGGACCCATTCGCCTGGGGGAAAATGGGTCCCCTTTAAGTCGTAGGAATGAGTTTTTAATATGCTTTTGGTGACATTTTAATGATTCAAATTCAAGTTTCAAATGTCATATTTTGGAATCTATTTTTTAGTAAATTAGACAAACACCTATAAATACATAGTTATGTTATCAATTCAAATATAAGAAACATTAACAAGAAATCACATGAGAAAATATTATTTTCAAGAGCATTGAAGAGCAGATTTATCAAGCATCTATAACAACAATCAAGATCACATCATCATTGCAAAGTTCATGTGTGTTCATGTCATGTTTTGTAGCTAGCATTGTGATGTAGGTTTCAAGCATTTAAGCATCAAATCAATCAATCAATCAAACTGATTCATGCAAGATACAAACCTTAGAGTGGAGTGTTTGACTTTAGTCCTCTAACAAGAAAGTGTTCATTCACCATTTCCTTCATTTCCTCATTATTTCATTATCAAGACCTATTACCAACACGGGGTTTGATGAAGGGAAACCCCAATTCACCCAAAAACAAAAATTTTGCTTCTCTCTTTGTATGTGTAGATCTATAGGTGAAGAAGCACTAAAAGTTGATCAAAGGAGAAATTTTGTAAAGTTGTCAAAGTTTTCATCATTGTTGTCAAGTTACAAAACTCACCTACAAGTTTTATTTCTGAATTTTTGATAGTCAAACTTGGAGGAATCAGAAGATTAGATCAGGGATCAAAGGAGTGCAAAAACTAATTTTGGACCCCTCTACTAGGACCCTTTCAGCCTGGGGAAAACCAGCCCTACTACAAGCTTTGAAACCTATTTTTTATCATAGGTGCACACCATGTTGTCCTCAAACCATCAAACAATTTGTCATTTTTGTTTGTATTATCATAAAATTCTGTATTTCAAATATTAGGTCATATAATTTAGTTAGTTAATGCACTTTAAGTTATCTCCCAATATTACAAATCAGTCATTTGTGTCATAAGTAAACAATAGATCCCAAAATAGGGTTAGCTCACCTCAAGATTGAAAGTCAACCCTAGCTCTTTGAGATCTTTTTCTCTAATGAAATTAGGGAAAGTGTAGCTGTGTTTAAACCTTTACATCATTCCATATTGAACCCCTACCTACCTTTTTCTTTGTTTCAACTACATCCAAGACAATAATCTTGACCCAACATAAAAATAGAGAATAATTTTATTATTCTTATCCATACACATAATTGTCCAAAACATTTATATATCTTGAAGCACACATGTATTTCATTGTCTTCCTTAATTCGTATTTTTATTTAGTGACAATGCTAAGCAACCTCTCTATTTATTTATTACTATTAATAGATATTGATTAATCTAATCCACTCCTCTTACAAATCATTTAATCTAAATTATTTTGTACTTAATTACTTCATTTAATTAATTAACTTAATTATCTCTTAACAAAAATTTATTTCACTTTCAATCTTTTTAAAAGACTTTTTTACCAAACTCCTTTAGCATATATATTGCTACCAATAAATCCATGTTACTACTCATTTACGACAATGGTTTATTCTATCACTAATTATCACAGAAATATGCCAATCTCTTTGAACTCGAGTACCAAACTTAAATAATAACATGATCATCATCTATGCAAATAATTTTCTAAAATAAATTAGGAAAAATGCTAAGCAAACACAGAAAGATAAAAAATATCTTATCATATCTATATATAAAACTTTCTTCAAAACAAAATATTAGATTACAATTTAGTCCATTAACAAACCAATCCCTGATACCCATCCCATCTCAGAAGAAACTGACTGGAATGAATATTCATTTTTCATTAGGAAGGCTATGTCATAACATTTCTATTCTAACAACGATGATAACAAAAACATGTCCAATCGGAGCAATCTCCAAATTCTTGATGATCTTCATTTATACACTTATCGTTGCACTCTCCAAACCTAAATGAGAAGCATGGCCCATGAAATGAACCGCTGTAGCTTTTACGATACCCCGGGTGGTCACCAGCCAAGGTCACTTATCATATTACAAATAAGTAACTACTGTTAAGATATATTTTCATTTGTATCAACAAGTAAAAGCTACTAATATTGAAGAGAAGAAGAATAAATATTACCAGAAGCTGTGAGCAATACAATCATGAGAAACACATATACGCCCTTCGCCATGTGAGCAACTACAGAATAATATTGTATTCTGTGAGCAACCGATTACTACTTAACAGCTAATCTCCTTCGTGGGTTCCGCACAATTGTATTTAATTATTGTCACGTTGAAGCTTTGTTGCTATGATTGAATGAATACAGCCATTCCAAATAATTTGATACGATTTCAAGCGTTGCCACCTAAATATCGTATATTTTAAGTGTTGCTATTCCAAAGTATATGCTTCGTGCCTTGTTTCCATTATAGAATGGCTCTGTAAAAGAGAAAATTGTCTAGAATGCCTCTGTGAAATACAAAATTGTCAGTATCAAATACAAAATTGCTTCTTCAAGTTAATCCAAATTTACATTACTAACCCATTCTATTTACCTTTATCAAAATTCTCTCCTATAAATCCTTAACAGGATTTTAAATTGTTCATTGCCTATTGAATAAGGTTGAATTTAAAACATTTATCACCATTCAATAAGCTCTTTATAGCTGACAAAAACCCATGTACTAAATTTTACAATCTTGGTTCGAAAACTTAAGGTTCTCAAATAGCTTATTGGTATGGTATCAATCAATGCATCTAATTATGCCTGGAAAAAAAAAAGAGAGTGGAGTGGTTTATCACCATTTGTGGTGATTTTGAATACGTTTGGAGTCTTTTCAAATAATAAATTCTATTATTTGGTATTAATGGTAGGGCAAAGCCCAGCCATATCCATTAGATTGTAAATTCAAAAAGAGTTGTATAACGAGGGTAATGCTGAAAACCTACAAGGATATCAAAGGTTGACAACAAGAAAATACATCCCTATGAAATATAGAACCAAGCATGGTCACCACAAGCTAATAGAACAATAATGTAGACCTATAAATGACTCGTAGCAACACCAAATACACAACTATGAAGAAACGTAAAAGGGGCATGTCCATTTATGTAATTATGAACATATATGTACCACACATATATAGAAGAATAGGAACATAACATAAAGCATGAGATATATAAGATATAGATGTGTAAATCAGAATATTGACATAGAAAGCTGATATATAGAAGTGTTATAGATGTTGAGAGAGAGAAATCATTGTATATATATGATTAGTGTATATGTGTATGTTTATTTTGTATTGTATCATATTATAATTTGTCACATTGTTCAATTATTTTCCACATACATGCTAATCCTCTTTCTTATCAATCACACTAAAGTAAATTATAACCACAATAAAGAAGTACCTTAGATATCCAATCTATAATTTCTTATCAATATTTAGTTCTATTATTGGGACCCTAGTTGTTGGTGCTAAGCATAGAACAAAAACTAGGGAGAGGGTTGTGGTGAGAAAAATTCCAAAAATAAGTAATTATAGATAAATATAAAAGCAATTATAATTTTCTGTGGTGGCATACACTAGGTATTATTCCTAAAGGGTAATAACTAGAATGGGTGGGATCTTCAAAAGATGTAATCATTTTGGTAGGTTTAGTAGGAGACATTGACGATGAATAAAATAATAAATCTAAAACCAAATAAAAAACTCATGGCTTAAAGATACATTAATAAATTCAGATAAATTGTTGTAGAGTTTGAATGACATTTCAGATTAGCATTGAAGAGGAAAGGAGGTTGAAAATAGATTCAAGAGATAGAGGGAAAATATCACATAATTTTTGAGAAGGCTATTGAATCCTCGTAATAGTTTTCCAAGAGAGGTTCTCATTAAATTTTAAATAATATATAATGAAAGGAATGAATAGATAAATTACCACTCAACAATAACAACACATTAGAGCAGTCAATCACCCTAACTACAAAAGATAGAAAATTGGGTGAGAATGGTCAAATAATTAAATTAGTTTAAAGAATTAGTTGGGTTGGATAGGAGAGGGCTTAGAAGTAGTAATGTTCAATCAAGGCCAAGAAATAAGGGTGTAGTGTAGAAAAATGTATCCCTTTACATTTTCACACTTGTTTGGGTCCTCCCTACTAAAATTTGGGCTTCTTTATGCCTTATTTGGTCCTATTTTGCATCCAAAAGCCTTATTTAATGCATCATTCTAAGGATAATCTCGACATTTATCTAATGACCAATCATTCATGATTTTGGGTTATGTGTCCTAGATTTAGTGATCTAGGACTCATACACCACCTTGGGCATATGGATCCCACCTAAGTCTTAGGACCTCATCTTGAATTTGGCATAGAACTTAATATTTCTTGAAATTTGTGTCCCAGGTCTAGGCTACTGGGACTCATATGCCCCAACTGGCATATGAGTCCCGATTTAGCTTAGACCTATTTTGAATTCAATTTTGGTAGGATTTTATTCTTTTAGATATGATGTTGGCTTGTATTGTTGTAATTTTGGAAAATTTAGCATAAACAAGTATAAATACAAGGTTATTTCACATATTTTCTCCTAGCAATCAAGTCACCTAAATTTTTCAAGGGAGCATTCATATAGCAATTTTATATGATCAAGATCATTCAAGAGCTGATTATCAAGCATTTTGGAGCAATATTCAATATTCAAACATCATGTCAAAGTCATGATACATCATGTGTGTTCTTTGAGCTAACATTTGTGATGTATGTTTTCATGATTCAAGCAAGCATTCAAGTCAAGATCCATAGCATTCAATCAAGTGTCAAGATCTACATACATGCTAGCCATTTCATACAAGTTTGCAACATTCATATCAAGGGTTTGGTGAGTTACAACATAGCATATTATTCATTCATCATTCCTTCATTCTATTTCATTTCATTTCAAGGTGTGATTACTAAAATGGGGTTTTACCAAGGAAAACCCATATCCACTAACAAATCAACATTTTTCTCTCCTTACATGTGTGATTGCAGATCTAGGTGTTTTGAGCTTGAAGATCCTTTGAAGAGTAAGTTGCAAGATTGAAGAAAGTTGTCAAGAAGTTTACATCTTCACGAAAATTCACCTATAGACCAGAATTCAAGCTTTCAAACTTAGAGATTAGAAAGGAGAGAAGCTACAAAAGATCACTAGAGGATACCATAGTTTCAACCAAACCCTAATACTAGGACTAAATCACCACCTTGTGCATATGAGTCCCAATATACCACTTTTCAGTCATTTTTTGTAGATCTTGGTTTACCAATCATAGATTCCATATTCAACCCAAAACTCTAAACTAGGAATAAATCACCTAACCTAGTGTATGAGTCCTAGTGTGAATCAAAAGTTATAATTTTGGGATTGCAGACCTCATTTCAAGAATCTCCAATCTTCCAAGATTTTCTTTGTTTATTCATATTTTGTTATTCTAATTTTAAGTTTCATTTCCTAGGTTACATAGTTATATTTGCATATTACATTCATCTCTTTCTTTCTAAGTTCTTGCTTAGTGGTGAACCCCCTTGTTAATCACACCCAAGGAGACCTTGTAGCCATCTCTTTTCCTAATTCAATCATCAGTTCAAGATCTCTAGGGTTTCCTTGAATGAACTAAGAGAGAAATAGGAAGGAAGATTATTCCACCCCCTCCTTTATGTGTTCCATCTCCTAAAAGGTGGAGCACCCTATTTCCATGTGTTCATTTTGGTAAACCTAACCTTTGGACACCTTATTTTTGGCTTGGAGTGTATTTCAATCCTAGATCTAGCTTACATTAACTTTGCATTAGGTCTTGCATTAGTTAATTTGTATTTAGGGCTTCTAAATCTTGCATTAGTGAAAGTGCATATGGGTTGCATTTTTGCATCTTGCATCATTTAATTTTATTTCAAATCTATAATTTCATGTCTATTCAAGACAAAATACAACTTAGAAACCTTAACATTCGCTCAAAATTTGTTGAATTTAGTGTTAAAACCCTCATCTGAGACTCATTTGCCCCTCTGAGCAATTTAGTCCCAGTACATGTTGTTTTACCTGATTTTTGGGAATTTTGTGTTGAATTTTTTTTAGCATTTGAACCCTTCAAAAACCATGATTGGGACTCACATGCTCCTCTAGGTGATTTAGTCCCATATCAGGTCTTAATCTATATTTTACAACATTAAAAACCTTGTTTCTATGCTTCTATTTGTTGTTGTTAGATCTCTATTTCAGATTAATGAGTTTATATTTCATTCATTTCATTAGATCTAGCTTAATTTGGTTTCATTTCAAGTTTATTTGTAAACATAAGAATTGGAATTAAAGCATATCATTAATCTTGTGTTCATTGTGTTTATCTTGCATTCTGTAATGTCCGAAAAAGGGTCCTTAGCCTATTTCGCACTTGTTTAGCTCCTTCTTGCGAATTTTGGCTCAGTGTGGCCTTGATTTAGTGTTGTAATGTGGATAACACATTCACATTAGGTCTTGGTCCTTTGTGAACTAATTTACTTTAATGATGCCTTGTAAAGGTGTTGTAAAGTGTTGTAACACACTTTCACACTTTTCTAGGATTTCCAAGCATAATTATCTTTATTTCAATCATAATTTCTCTTAGCCTTGCCTTATTTTGTGTGTTGTAAATTGTTGTAACACACTTTCACGTTCCTCTAGGCTTGTCATTAATAATTGTGCTCTCTTATGCTTTAATTGGCCCCTTTTGCATCCACAAGCCTTATTTTGGTGTATTTTTTAGGATATTCCTAACAAATGGCATTTAAAACATCAAACCCTTAAAACCCACCTCAAATTCATAAGGTGGGACTCATCCACCATTCTGGGTGAATGAGTCTACTTAGGTGGGACCCATTCACCCAACGTGGTGAATGAGTCCCTCTTAACTCAAAAATCAAATTTAATTTAAATCTTTGGCGAGATTTTATTCTCCAAGATCCAATGTCAACTTGTAGTGTTGTAATTTTGGGAATTATTGCATAATTGAGTATAAATACAAGGTTATTTCTTTGATTTTCATCTTAACACTCTAAGTATTCAAGTCCTCATCCCAATATAAAATTGAGTTCACAAGAGAATTTGAGCAAGAGAATTCAAGGTCAGATTATCAAGCTTTCAAGAGCATTCTTCAAGCATAAATCATCATGTCAAATATCACATTCTTCATGTTTGTTATTATGCTCATAATTGTGGTATAGAGTTCATGATCTAAGCAATCTTTGCATTCAAGATCTATCTCTATCAAGCAAGAATCAAGAACCACATCCATTGTGGCCATTTCAAGCATAATTGGAGCACTTCATTGCAAGGGTTTGGTGAGTTGCAACATCAGCTTTTGTTCATTCATCACTCTCCTTTACATTTTCTTTTCATTTCAAGGTTTAATTACCAACAAGGGGTTTGACCAAGGCAAACCCCCATTCTCTAACCCCACAACCATTTTTCCCTCTCTCTTTGTATGTGATTTGCAGGTATAGGTTACAAATTTATCAAAGATCAAGATTGGAAAATTTGTCATCAAGTTATCAAAGCAAGTCAAAGTTGTCAATATTGTGAACAAACCTTGGAGGAACTTGGAGAAGACCTACAGGTTGAATTATGCAGTTTCGGACCCGGATCGGAATCGGGAATTGCAGAGTAGACTAAGAGCTATAAAATTCAACTTTGAATTTCAAGAAATCTAGAAGTGGACTGATTCACCACTATTGGTGAATGAGTCCCACTATACTTGTCTATCAGAGGTTTTTGCAGATTAGAGTACCCATTTTCTGAAACCAACTCTGGTATAGTTTTCTCAACACTGGACTAATTTTCCCAACTTGGTGAATGAGTCCTAGTTGTCTTTAATAGTGTATTTTTCAAGGTTTCAGACCTCCATTCTGCCTTCTCTAGTTTCTCGAGTGCACATTTCCAATTTTACAATTTTCTATTGTTGTTTGCTTACATTTTTAGGTCATTCTTTGAAGCATTACATCAAACTAAGGTTTTACATTTCATCATTCATTGCATTGTCTTTTCAAGTTTACACTTGGTGGTGAACCCCTCATTTTACATCATTCAATCCCCTAGAACACACCCTTTTTCATATTTCAATCTCCTTTACATTGGAATCTCAAGGGTTGTTCTTGAGTTAAATAGAGAAAATAGCCTCTCATTTTAGGTCCAAAACCCTAGAAGCAAAAAGAGAGCCCCACCATTTTCTTCATTTCATATTCATTGATTTACCCTTGCATGAGCTTTACAATTTGGTCTCCTAATGCTAATACTATAGTGATACATAGTTTGAGACTCATACCATCCCATGATAGTACACTCATCATGGATCTTTGGTTATCTAGCTCTTTCACTCATAGTTTTGACACTAGTTCACTAGGTATGGACCATACCCTTAACAACTCTTTACCTTCAAGTGGTATGACAAGTGTTGAAACCATGGTTACTAGTATCCCTCAACACAACATAATCCAAATCTATGAAAAGTTAGAAAACCTACAACATCAAGTGAGAATTGAAAACATATCCAACACTGCTATCCCTACCATAGATAACATTCACCACATGATTGAAAGTGAACAAGGAATAAAACTTGAGTGTAACCTAGCTGATTTTTTTGGAAAACATCTTACCTAAATGACTAGTTGTGCTCAACCTCCGAAAAATTTCCAAAGTCAAGGGGAGCCAAAATTCCTCCTCCTACAACCATTGCCTCTATTCCTACCTATACCAATCCTCAAGTTACCACAATGATGCAATCTACTAGTAATGTCTTTCCTAACTTGGGTATTTCCACTAGCAATCCTAGTACCTTTGTGGCATCTCATGTCATATCTCCTACAACTTTACCTCCCATAATAATTCCATTCACATCCCCTTCAAACACATATACACCTCCATAATATTCACCTCCATCTCAAAACATAACCAATGATTCCATCCTTAACCAACTTTTGCAAAATGTTTAATCCCTTCAAAAGTAAATTTCTGCCATAAACAAAAATAAAAATGGCCAACCTCCATACTATGTCAAAATCTATCCCTTATCCTTGGATATATTAATAATGTCGATACCACAAGGTATAGAGATTTCTAGGTTTAGGAAATATAGAGGAAAAGGAGACCCTTCTAACCATGTTTCCACTTATACCACCTTATGTAGTGATTTCCTCCTTTAGGATGAGCTCTTGTCTAAGTTTTTCCTTAGGTCCTTGAAAGATACCACTTCAGAATGGTTTTCCTTGTTATCAAACAACTCAATTCATTCATTCAATGAACTTTTTATGGCCTTTATTAACCATTTCCAAGTGCACATGACTCCTAAGATG
The DNA here is from genome assembly GCA_007115665.2 of Sequoiadendron giganteum. Lineage (NCBI taxonomy): Eukaryota > Viridiplantae > Streptophyta > Pinopsida > Cupressales > Cupressaceae > Sequoiadendron > Sequoiadendron giganteum. The sequence continues at coordinate 332,711,048 of CM021110.1, forward strand.
ACATTAGTTTATTTGATGAGATGTAAGCAAAAGGATGATGAAAAGGTTACTAAATTTATTTCACTCCACCAAATTCTTTATTTCCAAATCGATGTAAAGATTCTTGATCCTCACCTTCAATGGATGTTCATTGAAAACTTGCAATCTAAGACACAAGATAATATTAGCATGATGAAGTTTCCTTCCTTTGTACACTTGTGTACTGCCCTTCATGATTATCAAAACTAGGTTAGTAGTCATGAAACAAAACCCACCTCTAGCCATCCTGAGAAGTCCAAATCCACAAATCAAAAAAATTACCAACCTTTTAGGAACCAGAATAAAGGTTTCCTTCAGCTAAATCCCCCTCAACTAACTCAACATGTTGATACCCAAGTGGCTATTATAAAGAAGACAAGTTGTTCTACATTTGGGGATCTGGCTAGAAAATTGACTCCCTTACCTGATACCCTCCATAACAAAATGTTACAACTTCTAAAACAAAATATGATCTCCTTACCTCTTGCTAAAACACCCAATCCAAAGCCTTTACCTCTAAACTTTAGATCAAATTCCTATTTTCATTTTCACCGAAAAAATGGACATGATAAAGAGCATTGTAAGTGTCTTAAACATATTGTGGAAGTCCTCGTTGATTCTAGTCAACTTCAAATTGGAGGTGTTAATGATCAAGGAAATAATTCAATTGCCCCTCCTAACCAAAACATGAAAATCTTTACCAACCCCATGCCAAATCATAATATTTCATTTGTCAAAGCTAGTGAAACTAAGACGAATGATGTGATGAATGTTGACACGAATGATGACAACATGGATACTATCGAACAAGGTCCTATTGATATTGATAAACAAGTTCTTATGGATGATATGGTTGTGTTGATCGAAACATATCCTCCTAAGGGCCCAACTAAAAATCCTCTTGACATTTCTTTCTCATCTAAAGATATGATTAGAAATGCACCTAATGGTGCCCTTTACATAGTTGACCAAATCAATGACAAGCCCAGTAATGGAATATTAATTGATCTCATCTATGGAGAGAATGTGATATTTGAATAATTCTTACTTGTGCATGAACTCTATCAAGAAACATATGATAAACCGAAATCAAGGATAAAAATGCATAATTGTTTTGCTTGCCCTATTGGAGTGTAGTAAAATGCATACCCTTGCATTTTAACACTTGTTTGGGACCACCTTGCTTTATTTATCCTTCTTTATGGATTAATTGGTCCTAGTTTATAGCCACAAGCCCTATGAATGACATATTTTTTTGGTTAATCCTAGCATTCTCCAGTGCATATGTGATCTCCTAATGACTTTGATTGGCATATCCCTTATTTCTAGTCAGGACTAAAATGCCACTAAGGGCTTCTTTGTCCCCTCGACGTCCTAGGACCCTAATTTTGAGGTATCTTATTATGGCCCCTTTTTGGTGTATGTGCCCCAAGTTTCATCATTTGGGACTAAGACGCCACCTAGGGATTCTTAGTCCTCCTTAGGTCATTTTTGGGATTCAATTTCAAATCTTGGCGGGGTTTAACCTCTTTCATTTATTGAATTCATATGTCGGCTTGGTGTGATATGATTTTGGGATATTAAGCAGAGACAAGTATAAATACAAGGTGAACCACCAAAAATATATGCAAGGAAGGGAAAGAGGATTCCCTTTACTAGGCCCCTACAGTTTTTCACCCTATAAGCACTTGGTGTGTAGGAATAACACTCTTTCATCTTAGTGATTTTCTTTTGGATGAGTTCATTCAAAGATAGAGGGTTGGGTTGGGGGTTGTGAAGTGTGTGTAGGTGTGTGAAATGTATCTAAGAGCTAGAAATGGAAAAGAGAAACTAACTAAGCATGTAAAACCTATGAAATACAACTATGTTTGAAAACACATCGAGATATACAAGTATATAAAAGATAACCTAAGAAATATACACTAAATTAAAACAGAAGGTTGGAGATGAAAGGGGTGTGCACATGGAAACTTTTAGGGGCTTGAAATGCTATTGAATTTGATGCAGAATCCAAAAGGGACACTTGTGCCAAGCTGGGTGACCTAGTCCTTCATCGGGAAAATTCTGGGAAACTATTTGGGAGCTCGTTTCAGCCAAAAGGATATCTAGATCCACCAAAATCCTTGGCAAACATCTTCAGTGGAACTAGATCACCCAAAGTGGTGACCTAGTCCTCTTCTGAATTTATGTGAATGAAAAGATGGAATCTAGAGCCCTAGGTCTATTTTTTCTGCTCCTCCAGGTATCCGGCCTCGAAAGTGAAGATTCTGGTCTATGGAGGTCTTCCAAGCTTCAACTAGGGTTTCATCAACCTTAGAGAGCTTGGAAAAAAATTTGAGTGATATTCCACTTGGATTATTTGTCAAAGCTGCCTATAAGACATGCAAATCACACAAAGAGGGAAACTTGTTGATTGTTAGAGTATAGGGATTTTCCTTAGTCAAACCCCTTTGTATCAAATCATGAAATGAAATGGGAAAGAATGAAATGTGAAGCAATGTTCTTAGTTACCTTGCCATGATGGTTGATCTTGAGTTGCAGAAATGGAGGATTATGCCCTTGAGTGCTTCAACAAAGATACCTTGTTGACTTGGAACGTACAAGCCCTAGCTTGCTTGAGAAGAAGAGGAGATGAGAGGTAAGAGGAGTGTGAGTTGAGAAGAATAAGGGTCTCCAATTAAGAAATTAGGATTTTTAGGCTCATTTATACAAGTTATTCCCTAATTTTCCTGAAATAACACCATACAAGCCGACCTTAGGGTTTTAGAGACAAGAATCCTAAAATAAATTAAGTTAAAATTGAATCTTATGCGACATGGGACTAGGTCACCCAAGGTGACAACCTAGTCCACCCAGGAAAATTTGAGTGATTATTGGTAATTAATATGTGATTATTTATGTTTGTTGGGATTGTCTTATGAAAACACACTAAGATAGGACTTCTATGTGTATTAAGGGGTCATTATTGCATAATAAGGGGTTGATTTAGTGATGAAAATACTAGGAAAGCATGAAAATATTTTACAACACCTTAAAACACTTGGGAACAAGGCTTGGAAATGGGTAAAAAGAGGCTGAAAAAGGTCCAAAATCCATAGGAAAAGGTCCAAATGAGCGAAAAGAGTCAACTTCTAGACTTTTTGGTGACACATTTAGCCCCCACTTTAGTGAGAGTATGAACTTGCTTCAAAGTCACACTAAATTATCCCGATAGAGATTGCAAAGGATGACAGAGACGAAGAATGAGAAAGATGAAGGAGGTGGTCAAGCCCCCAAGGATTTGAGATTCTAAGTCAACCAGACATCAACTCAAAATACATTCAAGGGTGAATGCATTACATCAAAATAAGATAAATGATCATGCAATGACAAGTTTTGAAATGAAGAGAAATGGTGAAAAAGATGTACTCACTCTGGGGCCACAGAACATTGGTTTTCCAAGGGTGAGTTGTCCTAAAGAAGGTGAGAAACATACACATAGTTGGTATGTACTCACAAAGGTGGCTATGGGGAATGTCGTGTCACTTGTTGGGATTTCTTCTTAACCATACCAAAGTTATACCTCGTGATAACTTTGATAAGGTTCCACAAAAGAAAGTGATATTTATTCAAAGGGATTTTTCTTTGTTCGTGCGATATCTCAATCTAGGGAACATTATGTGTAATGTTGCTAAGAGAGGAAAAAGTGCAAATGTACTCATCTTGTATGCAAAAGAGGAAAAATGCAAATGTCTCATCCTGAACAACATTGTGTGTAATGTTTTCAAGAGAAGGAATCACAAGAAAAAAGAACACACAATGAAAATGTGAGTGGTGATGTATGCCCCCACTTTAAAGGAATTGCTACACACTATTTTGTGAGCAATGGCTTTAAAGTAGAAGAGGAGGAAGAGGACACGAAAGATTTTTTGGAAAGCCCTATGCCGAGTCATATGTTTTCGAGAAGCTACATCATGAATAGGGGGTTGTATGTTGCATTCGAATCAATCATAAGGAATGTCATCCATATGTCAAGGTTGCTCGTATATGTTCATGAAAGGTTAACGATAATTCAAAAGAGACAATGAAAAGTGACATACAAAGGAAAAGGCTGACTAACACCTTGCCCCCACTTAGTGCAGGACAAGAGTGAGCCAAAGGGATTGAGGGAATGTAAGGTTGAGTGAAAATTTGTATCAATTAGAGGAATTAGGTTCCCTCATATATGGAATAACACCAAATGCCTTAAGATGTTGAATTCTTCTACTCAAGGCCTTACACTCATTAGTGTGATGACCATGAACTCGATGGTAGGCACAAAAGGAATGTTTGTTGGAACATATCTTTCGAGTGCAAGGTTGAAGGGATATCAAGTGATCTTGGAGAAGTCTCAACAAGATACCCTCTTGATGGAGGGGAGAAGGTGATCTGTTAGTGTGCAAAAAGGAAGGATCTTGCTTAGTAGAGGATTTCATACTTATGCAAGGTGCTATAGATTGAGAGATTTTGTATACTCTTTTAGAAGAGTGTAAAATCTGAATCAGTAGTGGCTTTAAGTGAAGAGTCCTTTGTTGATTGCAAAATATCACTTGTGAAGGTGGGGTTAGAAGGATGATTTGGAAGGGTGTTGATGATAGGGGAAGGCTTGGTGGTCTCAATGAGAGGACAATCACCAAGACCATGATGTGATGCTCATTTGATAAGCTCGATGGGGTGGTGGATACCTTGTTCATTAGCACCACAACATTTTCCAATATATCCAAGTTGCTTCATAAGCTCGTAACATTTTCTATAAAGAATTTTCAAATTTTTTGAACCGGGTGAGGGGTGAGGGTGGATACATGTGAAGGACCGACTGAGTCTTGTGTTGACAAGACTACGTTTTCCTTGTTAGAGTCTTTGTGTATGATCTTGGATTCTCTTAGCAAAGGAGGTGTGAAGTCTAAGGAACCCAAATCATCATCTAAGAGTGATTGTTGGATGGGTTCCACTTGGGTGGTTGGTGTTAAGGTATTGAAATGATTCTCTTTGAATTTTTCAATGTGTACATAACTATTAGGTTCGGCATCAACATCTAGTGTGTACACTTTTTTATTAAATATGTACTTCATGTTTCGATGAAGAGTCTAAGGTACGCCATTCATAGCATAAATCCATGGCCTACCTAAGAGAATGTTGTATGAAACCTCATGATGCATAACATGGATTTTGGTATCTAATGTGGCCACTACAACTATAAGAGGGATAGTGATCACACCGAGTGGTTGCCTAGTGACGTTGTCAAATCCTTTGATAGAGAGAGAATTAGGTTTGATGTGGGATCTATCTATAACAAGCCTATCCAAAAGGCTCACAGTACACACATTAAGGGAAGAACCTATATCTACAATATTTCTCTTTATCCCTTTTGTTTTGTATTGAGATATTATCATCAAAGCTTCATTTTGTTTTTGTACTTCCAAAGGAGGGAGCTCACTTTGGTGAAAAACAATATCAGCATTTATGCCATGAATAAAATTTGCTATATCATTTAATGGCTCATTAGAAGGGATGGGAACTTGTTGTAGGGAATTTTGCATCATGTTGTGATAGTGAGGGGAGACTTGAATAAGATCACATAGGGATATTTTAGCGAGAGTATTCCTTAGTTGATCAACAAGGTCATACTCCCTAAGAAAGGAATTTAAGTGAGGGGCAGCATGTACGATGGGAGGAGATGAAGGTAAGGGTGTTGAGGTTGAGGGTTGGTAACATGGGTTGTTGTGAGTGTAATTTGTATGAGCAACGGTATTATGACTCGCTTGTTGCAACACATTATGGGTAGGCGGGTAGAGGGTAAATTTAGGTTTAGATTTGGGTGAAGGTGGGTAAGGGATGAGTTGAGGTTGAATAATATTAACATCCCCTAGGGAAGGGGAGTCTAATATAGGCTCTACATCTTCTTGTAAGGGCATAATATTATTAAGGAAATGATCAATGATGGGTGTATGAAGAGAGGAAGGATTAGGAGAGGGTTCTATTTGATTGTCAAAGGTCTCATTCACTTGTTCCATATGATGGTCCCTAGTAGAAGAGCTTGGAGAAGGTTCATCACATGCTTTACTACAAGGGGAGGAGGCATCAAGAGAAGGATCACTATGATTTTCAAATAGCTAGGGAGGGTCAAGAGTCTTATGAATCTTAGGAGAAGGATCTTCTAACACCAACATGTCCTCTTTGCATCAAGGAGGGACATTAGAACAAGGGCAAGGTTGGTCCTCATAGTTATGGATACTAGGTAAGGTAATGTTTAGAAATGTGTTTATAATGTCATTTTCTTGTGACAAAATATCTTCCCAAATGAGATGAGGAGAAGAAAAAGCAAGACCCTCATGATGCTTAATGATTGTACCTTATTTTAGCAAGATACTTTTGTCACTAGAATGAGAGGTATCAAGAGAGTAATAATTATCACCATCATGATTTTCTATGTTTGTAGTTGTTTCTAACACATCATCCTAATAAATGGGAGAGATAGAAGGTAGTGTATATTCAAGACAATTATAAATTTTTTCATTTGCTAGACTCTCATAAATAGGGAATGCATTGAATGAATGATTAACATGTTTATTTACTAACTTTTTATTTGCAATTTTGAAGAAAATTGAAACTAACATGTTTGAATAATGTACAATGCAATGTAAAGAAAGAAAAAAGGAAATACAATTTTCAGATTGCAAATAAGGCAATTTACTGATTACGCTATCAATGATCTAAAAATGAAAGTTTATAAATGCAAAACTGAAAATTTACAATGCATGAAATGAGCTATATTAAACTATTTCTAATAAAATACAATTAATAGAACACAACCTATTGATACAGGTAGGTAATGGGGAAAAAAAAAGCTGAAAAATAGGGTTTTCAGCACTCTAAAAGGCAGTTTCAGAAGCCTAAAGGGACTAGGTCGCCCAAAGTGGCAACTTAGTCCTCTTGGTGATTTTTTTGAGATTTTTCAATTTTTTTGGATTGATTTGGGTGGTTTATGTATTGTATAGGGAAGAGCTAAGAAGAAAATAGAGAATTTCAAAAAGATTTAATGGTTTAATATGTAAAAGTGAAACCTATATGCACTTTTCACAAATGCAATGTGTCAAACCCTAGAATGCAACTTCACTAAGGAAATATGCAATGCAGGTTAATTCTATGATGCTAAACAATTCCAAATCAGAAAAGAAGGTGTAGGAATTTTGGGCTCACCAAAATGAACCACCAAAAACATAAATGCTAAAAGTGAAAGAGGATTCCCCAAATAGGCTCCTAGGGTTTTTTACCTAGGAGCACTTGATGTAGGAATGGACACTCTTTCACCTTAGTGATATGGATATTTGGTAAGTTCATTCAAAGATAGAGGGTTGGATTGGGGGTTGTGAGGTGTGTGTAGGTGTATGAAATGTATCTAAGAGCTGGAAATGGAAAAGAGAAACTAACTAAGCATGTAAAACCTATGAAATATAACTATGTTTGAAAACACACCAAGATATACAAGTATATACAAGATAACCTAAGAAATATACACTAAACTAAAACAGAAGGTTGGAGATCAAAGGGGTGTGCACTTGTAAACTTGTAGGGGCTAGAAATGCTACTGAATTTGATTTGGAATCCCAAAGGAACACTTGTGCAAACCTGGGTGACCTAGTCCTTTATCAGGAGAATTTTGGGAAACTATTCTGGAGCCCGTTTCAGCTAAAAGGGTATCCCGATCCACCAAAATCCTTGGAAAATAGCTTCAGTGGGACTAGGTCACCCAAAGTGGTGACCTATCCTCTTCTAAATTTTTTTGAACGAGAAGATGGAATTTAGAGCCCTAGGTCTATGTTTTCTGCTCCTCTAGGTGTTTGGTTTAGAAAGTGAAGATTTTGGTCTGTGGAGGTCTTCCAAGCTTCAACTATGGTTTCTTCAACCTTAGAGAGCTTGGAAAAAATTTTGAGTGATCTTCCACCTTGGTTTTTTGTCAAACCTGCCTATAAGACCTATAAATCACACAAACAGGGAAACTTGTTGATTGTTAGAGGATAAGGGTTTGCCTTGGTCAAATCCCTTTGTAGATAATTAAATCAAATCATGAAATAAAATGGAAAAGCATGAAATGTGAAGCAATGTACTTAGTTACCTTTCCATGATGGTTGATCTTGAGTTGCACCAATGGAGGATTCATCCCTTGAGTGCTTCAGCAAATATGCCTTGTTAACTTGGAATGCACAAGCCCTATCTTGCTTGAGAAGAAGAGGAGATGAGAGGTGGGAGGAGTGTGAGCTGAGAAGAATGAGGGTCTCCAATTGAAAAATTAGGGTGTTTAGGCTCATTTATATAGGTTATGCTCTAATTTTCCTAAAATAACACCATACAGGCTGACCTTAGGGTTTTAGAGACAAGAATCCTGAAAGAAATTAAGTTAAAATTGAATCTTATGCCAAATGGTCTGACTAGGTCACCCAAGGTGGTGACCTTGTCCACCTGGGAAAATTTGAGTGCTTATCAGTAATTAATATGTGATTATTTATGTTTTTCAGGATTGTCTCATGAAAACACACTAAGATAGGACTTGTATGTGTATTAAGGGGTCATTTTAGCATAATAAGGGATTAATTTAGTGATGACAAGTATAGGAAAGCATGAAAATGTCTTACAACACTTTACAACACTTTGGCACAAGGCTTGGAAATGGGTAAAAAGAGGTTGAAAAGGGTCCAAAATCCATAGGCAAAGGTCCAAATGAACAAAAAGTATCAATTTCTACACTTTTTGGTGACACATTTAGCCCCCACTTTAGTGAGAGTATGAACTTGCTTCAAACTCGCACTAAAGTAGCCCGATGGAGATGGCAAAGGATGAAAGAGATGAAGAACAAGAAAGATGAAGGAGGTGGTCAAGCCCCCAAGTATTCAAGATTCTAAGTCAACGAGAAATCAACTCAAAATGCATTCAAGCAAGAATGCATTACATCAAAACAAGATACATGATCATGCAATGACAAGTTTTGAAATGAAGAGAAAGGGTGGAAAATATGTTCTCACTCTGGGGCCACAGAACATCGGTAATCCATAAGGTGAGTTATCCCCAAGAAGGTGAGAAACATACACACAGTTAGTATGTACTCACAAAGGTGGCTATGGGGAAATTTGTGCTGCTTGTTGGGCTTCCCACTTAACCATGCCAAATTTATACCTCGTGATAACTTTGATAAGGCACCACAAAAGGAAGTGATATTTGTTCAAAGGTATTTTGCTTTGTTCGTGCGATGTCTCAACCTAGGGAACATTATGTGTAATGTTTCCAAGAGAGGAAAAAGTGAAAATGTACTCATCTTTTATGCAAGAGAGGCAAGGGATCATCTTGTATGCAAAAGAGGAAAAATGCAAATGTCTCATCTTGAACAACATTTTGTGTAATCTTTTCAAGAGAAGGAATCGCAAGAAAAAAGAAGATTACACATTGAAAATTTGAGTGGTTAAATGTATGCCCCACTTTAAAGGAATTTCTACACATTATTCTATGAGAAATGGCTTTAAAGTAGAAGAGGAGGAAAAGGACATGAGAGCTTGTTCGGAAAGCCCTATGTTGTGTCATATTTTTTGTAGAAGCTGCATCATGAAGAGGGGGTTGTATGTCACATTTGAGTCAGTCTTAAGACATATTGTCCACATGTCAAGCTTTCTCTTATATGTTAATGAAAGGTTAATGATAAGTCAAAAGAGACAATGATAAGTGACATACGATGGAAAATACTGACTAACCCCTTGCCCCAACTTAGTGCAAGACAAGAGTGAGCTAAAGAGATTGAGGGAATATAATGTTTAGTGAAAATTTGTATCAATTAAAGGAATTAGGTGCCCCCATAGATAGAAGATCACCAAATTCCTTAAGATTTTGAATTCATCTAGTACTCAAGACCTTACACTCATTAGTGTGATGACAATGAACACTGTGATGGGCACAAAAGGAATTTTTGTTGGAACATTTCTTTTGGGTGCAAGTAGGAAGGGATATCAAGTGATCTTGGAGGAGTCTCAAAAAGATACCCTCTTGATTGAGGGGAGAAGGTGATCCATGAGTGAAAAAAAAGGGTCTTTCTTAGTAAAGTATGTCATACTTACACAAAGCGTTATAGATTGGGATATTTTGTATACTCTTTTGGAAGAGTGTGTCAAATATGAATCAGGAGTGGGTTGTGGGATGACGTTGGCTTTAAGAAAAGAGTCTTTTTGTTGATTGCAAAGGATAACTTGTGAAGGTTGTGTTAGAAGGGTTATTTGGAAGGGTGTTGATGGGAGTGGAAGGCTTGGTGGTCTCCATGAGAGGATAATAACCAGGACCATGATGTGATGTTCATTTTATAGGCTTGAAGGGTTGGTGAATACCTATTCATTAGCACCACAACCTTTTCCACTATAGCCAAGTTGCTTCATGAGCTCATAACCTTTTCCATAAAGAATTTTCAGTTTTTTTTAAATCAGGTGAGGGTTCGTTACTTCCTTCATTGGCTAAAGTGATAGAGGTGGATGCATGCAAAGGATTGGCCAAGTCTTGTATTGACAAGACTACATTTCCCTTGTTAGAGCCTTTGTGTATGATCTTGGATTCTCTTAGCAAAGGAGGTGTGAATTCTAAGGAACCCCAAGCATCATCTAAGAGTGATTGTTGGATGGGTTCCACTTGGGTGGTTGGTATTAAGGTATTGAAATTATTCTCTTTATATTTTTCAATGTGTAAGCAACAATTAGGTTCTGGATCAGCATCGAGTGTGTACACTTTGTTGTTAAACATGTACTTTGTCTTTTGATGAAGAGTGAAAGAAACTTCATTCATAGCATGAATCCATGGCCTACCTAAGAGAAGGTTGTATGAAACCTCATGAGGTATAACATGGATTTTGGTACCTAATGTGGCCATTCCAATTGTAAGAGGGATAGTGATCACATCGAACAGTTGCTTAGTGACGTTGTCAAATCCTCTAATAAAGAGAGAATCAGGTTTGATGTGGGATCTATCTATGCCAATCCTATCAAAAATTCTCAAACTAGATGCACATTAAGGGAAGAGCTTGTATCTACAAGATTTCTCTTTATCCCTTTTGTTTTGTATTGAGATATTATCATCAAAGCTTCATTTTGTTTTTGTACTTGCGAAGGAGGGAGCTCACATTGGTGAAAAACAATATCAACATTTATGCCATGAATAATATTAAAGCTGCTATATCATTTGATCTCTCATTAGAAGGGATGGGAACTTGTTGTAGGGCATTCTACATCATGTTGTGATAGTGAGGGGAGACTTGAATAAGATCCCATAGGGATATTTTAGTGGGAGTATTCCTTAGTTGATCAACATGTTCCTACTCCCTAAGAAATGAATTTAAGCGAGGGGTAGCAGGCAACATGGGAAGAGATGAAGGTAAGGGTGTTAAGGTTGAGGGTTGGGAACAATAGTTGTTGTGAGTGTAATGTGTATGAGCAATGATATTATGACTCAGTTGCTGCAACACATTATGGGTAGGCAGGTAGACGGTAAATTTAGGTTTAGGTTTGGGTGAAGGTGGGTAAAGGACAAGTTTAGGTTGAATAATATTAACATCCTCTAGGGAAAGAGAGTCTAATATAGGCTCTACATCTTCTTTTAAGGGCATAACATTATTAAATAAATGATCAATTATGGGTGTATGAGGAGAGGAAGGATTAGGAGAGGGTTCTATTTGATTTTCAAAGGTCTCATTCACTTGTTCCATACGATGGACCCTAGTAGAAGAGCTTGGAGAAGGTTCATCACATTCTTTAATACAAGGAGAGGAAGCATCAAGAGAAGAATCACTATGATTTTCAAATAGTTAGTGAGGGTCAAGAGTCTTATCTCTTAGGAGAAGGATCTTCTAACACCAACATCTCCTATTTGCATTGAGCAGGGAAATTAGAAGAAGGGAAAGGTTGATCATCATAGTTAGGGAGAATAAGTAAGGTAATATTTAGAAATGTTGTTATAATGTCATTTTCTTGTGGAAAAATATCTTCCCAAAGGGGATGAGGAGAAGAACAAGCTAGACCCTCATGATGCTCAATGATTGTACCTTCTTTTAGCAAGATACCTTCATCACTAGAGGGGGAGGTATCAAGAGAGGAATAATTATGATCATCATGATTGTCTATGCTTATAGTTGTTGCTAACACATCATCCTCACAAATAGGAGAGATAGAGGTAGTGTAGATTCAAGACAATTATAAACATTTTCATTTGCTAGACTCTCATAACTAGGGAATGCATTGAATGAATGATTAACATGTTTATTTACTAACCTTATCTTTACAATTTAGGAAAAAATTGAAACTAACATGTTTGAAGAATGTATAATACAATGTAAAGAAAAAAAAGGAAATACAATTTTCAAATTGCAAAGAAGGTAATTTACTGATTACGCTTTCAATTATCTAAAAATGAAAGTTTATAAATGCAAAATTGAAAATGTGCAATGCATTAAATGAGATATATTAATATATTTCTAATAAAATACATGTAACAGAAACACAACCTATTGACAAAGGTAGGTGATGGCACAAAATAGAAGCTAAAAAATAGGGTTTTTGACTCTATAAAATACAGTTTCAGAAGCCTAAAGGGACTAGGTCACCTAGAGTGGCGACTTAGTCCTCATAGTAATTTTTTTGAGATTTTTCAGATGTTTTGGCTTGAGTTAGGTGGTTTATGTATTGTATAGGGTAGAGCTAAGAAGAAAATGTAGAATTTCAGAAAGATTTAATAATTTAATACGTAAAATTACAACCTATATGCACTTTTCACTAATGAAATGTGTGAAACCCTAGAATACAACTCCACTAAGGCAATATGCAATGCAAGTTAATTCTAGGATTGTAAAGAAGTCCAAATCAGAAAAGAAGGTGTAGGAATGTCAAGGTCACAAAAATCAACCACCAAAAACATAAATGCTAAAAGGGAAAGAGGATTCCCCAAATAGGCTCCTAGGGGTTTTTACCTAGGAGAACTTGATGTAGGAATGGACACTCTTTCACCCTAGTGATATGAATATTTGGTGAGTTCATTCAAAGATAGAGGGTTGGATTGGGAGTTGTGATGTGTGTGTAGGTGTTTTAAATGTATCTAAGAGCTGGAAATGGAAAAGAAAAACTAACTAAGCATGTAAAACCTATGAAATACAACTATGTTTGAAAACACATTGAGATATACAAGTATATATAGAAGATAACCTAAGTAATATACACTAAACTAAAAAAAAAAATTGGAGATGAAAGGGGTGTGCACCTGGAAACTTGTAGCGACTGGAAATACAATTGAATTTGATGTAGAATCCAAAAGGGACACTTGTGCCAAGCTAGGCGACCTAGTCCTCGTCGGGCAAATTCTAGGAAACTGTTTTCGAGCCCGTTTCAGCCAAAAGGGTATCCAGATCCACCAAAATTCTTGGAAAAGAGCTTCAGTGGGACTAGGTCACCCAAAGTGGTGACCTAGTCCTTTTCTAAATTTTTTTCAACTAGAATCTATGGAATCTAGAGCCCTAGGTCTATGTTTTCTACTCCTCTAGGTGTTTGGTCCCAAAAGTAAATATTATGGTCTGTGGAGGTCTTCCAACCTTCAACTAGGGTTTCTTCAACCTTAGATAGCTTGGAAAAAAAATTGAGTGATCTTCCACCTTGGTTCTTTGTCAATGCTTCCTATAAGACCTGCAAATCACACAAAAGAGGGAAACTTGTTGATTATTAAAGTATAGGGGTTTTCCTTGGTCAAACCCCTTTGTAGATAATTAAATCAAATCATGAAATGAAATGCGAAAGCATTAAATGTGAAGTGATGTACCTAGTTAACTTTCCATGATGGTTGACCTTGAGTTGCAGCAATGGAGGATTCTCCCCTTGAGTGCTTCAGCAAAGATGCCTTGTTGACTTGGAATGCGCAAGCCCTAGCTTGTTTGAGAAGAAGAGGAGATGAGAGGTGAGAAGAGTGTGAGTTGAGAAGAATGAGGGTCTCCAATTGAGAAATTAGGGTTTTTAGGCTCATTTATACAAGTTATGCCCTAATTTTCCTGAAATAACACCATACAGGCTGACCTTAGGGTTTTAGAGACAAGAATCCCGAAAGAAATTAAGTTAAAATTGAATCTTATGCCACATGGGACTAGGTCACCCAAGGTGACGACCTAGTCCACCTAGGAAAATTTGAGTGGTTATCGGTAATTAATATGTGATTATTTATGTTTGTCGGGATTGTCTCATGAAAAAACAATAAGTTAGGCCTTGTATGTGTATTAAGGGGTCATTATAGCATAATAATGGGTTGATTTAGTGATGAAAAGCATAGGAAAGCATGAAAATGTTTTACAAAACCTTACAATACTTTGGCACAAGGATTGGAAATGGGTGAAAAGAGGCTAAAAAAGGTCCAAAATCCATAGGCAGAGGTCAAAATGAGCGAAAAGTGTCAACGTCTACACTTTTGGGCAACACATTTAGACCCCACTTTAGTGAGAGTATGAACTTGCTTCAAACTCAAACTAAAGTAGCCTGATGGAGATTGCAAAGGATGATAGATATGAAGAATGAGAAAGATGAAGGAGGTGGTCAAGCCCCCAAGAATTCAAGATTCTAAGTCAATGATAGATCAGCTCAAAATACATTGAAGGGTGAATGCATTACAAAAAAACAAGATACGTGATGATGTAATGACATGTTTTGAAATGAAGAGAAAGGGTGAAAAATATGTGCTCACTCTGGGGCCAGAGAACATCGGTCATGTGTGGGGTGAGTTGTCCCAAAGAAGGTGAGAAACATACACATGGTTATTATGTACTCACAAAGGTGGCTATGGGGAAATTTGTGCCACTTGTTGGGCTTCCCGCTTAACCATACCAAAGTTATACCTTGTGATAACTTTGATAAGGTGCCACAAAATAAAGTGATATTTTTTCAAAGGGATTTTTCTTTCTTCATGTGATGTCTCAACCTAGGGAACATTATGCACATAATGTTTCCAAAAGAGGAAAAACTAAAAATGTACGCATCTTGTATGCAAGAGAGGCAAGGGCTCATCTTGTATGCAAAAGAGGAAAAATGCAAATGTCTCATCTTGAACAACATTGTGTGTAATGTTTTCAAGAGAAGGAATTGCAAGAAAAAAGAAGATCACACAATGAAAATGTGAGTGGTGATGTATGCCCCCACTTTAAAGGAATTGCTACACACTGTTCTATGAGAAATGGCTTTAAAGTAGACAAGGAGGAAGAGGACATGAGAGCTTGTTCGGAAAGCCCTATGTCGAGTCATATGTTTTTGAGAAGTTACATCATGAAGAGGGGGTTGTATGTCACATGGATTTAATCTTAAGACATGTCATCCACATGTCAATCTTGCTCTTATATTTTCATGATAGGTTAACGATAAGTCAAAAGAGACAATGACATGCGAAATACGAGGGAAAACGTTGACTAACCCGTTACCCCCACTTAGTTCTAGACAAGAGTAAGCCGAAGGGATTGAGGGAATGTAAGGTTGACTAAAAATTTGTATCAATTAAAGAAATTAGGTGCCCCCATAGATGGAAGAACACCAAATGCCTTAAGATGTTGAATTCGTCTACTCAAGGCCTTACACTCATTAGTGTGTTGACCATGAACTCGGTGGTAGACACAAAAGTAATGTTTGTTGGAACATTTATTTTGAGTGTGAGGAGGAAGGGATATCAAGTGATCTTGGAGGAGTCTCAACAAGATACCCTCTTGATCGAGGGGAGAAAGTCATATGTTAGTGTGCAAAAAGGAAGGGTCTTGCTTAGTAGAGGATGCAATACTTACACAAGATGCTATAGATTGGGAGATTTTGTATACTCTTTTGGAAAAATGTGTAAAATCTGGATCAGGAGTGGGATGTGGGATGATATTGGCTTTAAGCAAAGAGTCAATTTTTTATTGCAAAGGATCACTTCTGAAGGTTGGGTTAGAAGGGTGATTTGGAAGGGTGTTGATGGGAGGGGAATGCTTGGTGGTCTCAATGAGAGCACAATAACCAAGACCATGATGTGATCTTCATTTGATAGGCTTGATGTGGTAGCAGATACCTTGTTCATTAGCACTGCAACCTTTTCCACTATAGCCAAGTTGCTTCATGAGCTCATAACCTTTTCTATAAAGCATTTTCAGATTTTTTGAATCGGGTGAGGGTTCATTACTTGCTTCATTGGCTGGAGTGATAGAGGTGGATGCATGTGAAGGACCAACCAAGTCTTGTGTTGACAAGACTCTATTTCCCTTGTTAGAGTCTTTGTGTATGATCTTGGATTCTCTTAGCAAAGGAGGTGTGAATTCTAAGGAACCCCAATCATCATCTAGGTGTGATTGTTGGATGGGTTCCACTTGGATGGTTGGTGTTAACATATTGAAATGATTCTCTTTAGATTTTTCAATGTGTAAGTAACTATTAGGTTCAAGATCAGCATCGAGTGTGTACACTTTGTTGCTAAAGATGTACTTCATCTTTCAATGAAGAGTGGAAGGCACGCCATTCATAGCATGAATCCATGGCCTACCTAAGAGAAGGTTTTATGAAACCTCATGAGGCATAACATGGATTTTGGTATTTAATGTTGCCATTCCAACTATAAGAGGGATAGTGATCACACTAAGTGTTTTCTTAGTGACATTTTCAAATCCTCTGATAGAGAGAGAATCGGATTTGATGTGGGATCTATCTATTCCAAGCCTATCCAAAAGGATAACACTACACATATTAAGGGTAGAGCATGTATTTAAAAGAGTTATCTTTATCCCTTTTGTGTTTTATTCATATATTATCATGAAAGCTTCTTTTTATTTTTGTACTTCTAAAGGAGGGAGCTCACTTTGGTGAAAAACAATATCAGCATTTATGCCATGAATAATAGTTGCTATACCATTTGATGGCTCATTATAAGGGATGAGTACTTGTTGTAGGGTATTCTGCATCATGTTTTTATAGTGAGGGGAGACTTGAATAAGATCCCATAGGGATATTTTAGCAGGAGTTTTCCTTAGTTGATCAACAAGGTCATACTCCCTAAGAAAGGAATTTAAGAAAGGGGTAGCAGGTAAGATCCAGGAGGAGATGAAGGTAAGGGTGTTTAGGTTGAGTTTTGGGAACATGGGCTGTTGAGAGTGTAATGTGTATGAGCAATGGTATTATGACTCGGCTTCTGCAACACATTATGGGTAGGTGGGTAGAGGCTAAATTCAGGTTTAGGTTTGGGTGAAGGTGGGTAAAGGATGAGTAGAGGCTGAATAATATTATCATCCCCTAGGGAAGGAGAGTCTAATATAGGCTCTACATCTTCTTGTAAGGGCATAATATTATTAAGGAAATGATCAATGATGTGTGTATGAGGAGAGGAAGGATTAGGAGAGGGTTCTGTTTGATTTTCAAAGGTCTCATTCGCTTGTTCCATATGATGGACACAAGTAGAAGAGCTTGGAGAAGTTTCATCACATGCTTTACTACAGGGGGAAGAGTCATCAAGAGAAGGATCACTATGATTTTCAAATAGCTATGGAGGGTCAAGAGTCTTATGACTCTTAAGAGAAGGATATTCTAACACCAACTATCCTTTTTGCATCAAGGAGGGACATTAGAAGAAGGACAAGGTTGATCATAGTAAGGGAATCTTTAGAAATGTGTTTATAATGTCATTTTATTGTGGAAAAATATCTTCCCAAAGGGGATGAGGAGAAGAACAAGCAAGACCCTCGTGATGCTCAATAATTGTACCTTCTTTTAGCAAGATACCTTCGTCACTAGAAGGAGATGTATCAAGAGAGGAATAATTATGATCATCATGATTGTCTATGTTTGTACTTGCTTCTAACACATCATCCTCACAAATAGGAGAGATAGAAGTTAGTGTAGGTTCAAGACAATTATAAACGTTTTCATTTGCTAGACTCTCATAACTAGGGAATTCATTGAATGAATGATTAACATGTTTTTTTACTAACTTTTTCTTTGAAGTTTTGGAAAAATTGAAACTAACATGTTTGAAGAATGTACAATGTGATGTAAAGAAAAAAAATCAAATACAATTTTTAAATTTCAAAGAAGGCAATTTACTTATTATGCTATCAATGATCAGAAACTGAATGTTTATAAATGCAAAATTGAAAATGTACAATGCATGAAATGAGATATATTATGCTATTTCTAATAAAATACATGTAACAGAAACACAACATGTTGATAAAGGTAGGTAATGGCACAAAACAGAAGCTGAAAAATAGGGTTTTCAGCTCTGTAAAAGGCAGTTTAAAAAGCCTAAAGGGACTAGGTCGCCCAAAGTGGTGACTTAGTCCTCCTTGTGATTTTTATGAGATTTTTCAGATGTTTTGGATTGAGTTAGGTGGTTTATGCATTGTATAGGGTAGAGATAAGAAGAAAATGCAGAATTTTTTAAAGATTTAATGATTTAATATGTAAAAATGCAACCTATATGCACTTTTCACTAATGCATTGTGTCAAACCCTAGAAGGCAACTTCACTAAGGCAGTATGCAATGCAGGTTAATTCTAGGATGCTAAAGAAGTCGAAATCAGAAAAGGTGTAGGAATGTTGGGTTCACCAAAATGAACCACCAAAAACATAAATGCTTAAAGGGAAAGAGGATTTCCCAAATAGGCTCCTAGGGTTTTTCACCTAGGAACACTTGATGTAGGAATGGACACTATATTCGCCTTAGTGATATGGATATTTGGTGACTTCATTCAAAGATAAAGGGTTGGATTGGGGGTTGTGAGGTATGTGTTGGTGTGTGTAGGTGTGTGAAATGTATCTAAGAGCTGGAAATGGAAAAGAGAAACTAACTAAGCATGTAAACCCTATTAAATATAACTATGTTTGAAAACACATTGAGATATACATGTATATACAAGATAACCTAATAAATATACACTAAACTAAAACAGAAGGTTGGAGATGAAATGAGTGTGCACCTCAAAACTTGTAGGGGCTAGAAATGCTAGTGAATTTGATGCAGAATCAAAAAGGGATAGTTGTGCCAAGCTGGGTGACCTAGTCCTTCGTCGGGCAAATTCTAGTAAATTGTTCTGAAGCCCGTTTCAGCCAAAAGGGTATCCAAATCCACCAAAATCCTTTGCAAACATCTTCAATGGGACTAGGTCACCCAAAGTGGTGACCTAGTCCTCTTTTGAATTTTTGTGAACTAGAAGATGGAATCTAGAGCCCTAGGTCTATGTTTTTTACTGCTCCAGGTGTCTGGTCCTAAAAGGGAAGATTTTGGTCTATGTAGGTCTTCCAAGCTTCAAATAGGGTTTCTTCAACCTTAGAGATCTTGGAAAAAATTTTGAGTGATCTTCCACCTTGGTTCTTTGTCAAAGCTTTCTATAAGACATGTAAATCACACAAAGAGGGAAACTTGTTGATTGTTAGAGTCCCTAGTTTTCCTTGGTCAAACCCCTTTGTAGATAATTAAATCAAATCATGAAATTAAATGGGAAAGCATGAAATGTGGAGCAATGTACTTAGTTACCTTTCCATGATGGTTGATCTTGAGTTGCAGCAATGGAGGATTCTACCCTTGAGTGATTCACCAAAGATGCGTTGTTGACTTGAAATGCATAAGGCCTAGCTTGCTTGAGAAGAAGAGGAGATGAGAGGTGAGAGGAGTGTGAGTTGAGAAGAATGAGGGTCTCTAATTGAGAAATTAGGTTTTTTAGGCTCATTTATACAATTTATGCCCTAATTTTCTCGAATCAACACCATACAGGCTGACTTTAGGGTTTTAGAGACAAGAATCCCGAAAGAAATTAAGTTAAAATTGAATCTTATGCCACATGGGACTAGGTCACCCAAGGTGGCAACCTAGTCCACCTGGGAAAATTTGAGTGGTTATCAATAACTAATATGTGGTTATTTATGTTTGTTAGGATTGTCTCATGAAAACACACTAAGATAAGACTTGTATGTGTATTAAGGGATCATTATAGTATAATAAGGGGTTGATTTAGTGATTAAAATCCTAGGAAAACATGAAAATATTTTACAACACTTTGGCACAAGGCTTTGAAATGGGTAAAAAGAGGTTGAAAAAGGTCTAAAATCCATAGGGAAAGGTCCAAATGAGCAAAAAGTGTCAACGTCTACACTTTTTGGTGACACACAAGGTTCATTCATTCATTTTCATCCTAGCAACTTGAGTATTCATTCCTAAGGAAAATTTATGAGATCAAGAGCATTCAAGAGAAATCCATCAAGCATTTAGAGCCATTATAAAGTTTCAAGCATCATGTCAAAGGCTATTCTTGCATCATGTGTGTTGTTGTGCTAACATTTGTGATGTAGGGTTTTGATCTAAGCAAGCAAGCATTTCAAGATCCATGTCCATTCCAACTATTGCACACAATTTTGCAGCCTTTGCAAGGGTTTGATGAGTTGTAGCAATGCATGTTGTTCATTCACCATTTCTATTTCATTTCAAGGTTTAACTACCAACAAGGGGTTTGACAAACGCAAACCCCCATTCACTAAAAATCAACATTTTTTCCATCTTGTCCATTTGTATTTGTAGATCTAGGTTGAAGACTTTAAAATCACTTGGAGTGAAAAAATTTCAAAATTGTAAAGTTTCATTGCAAAGTTGTCATCTTCACGAAAACTCACCTACAGGTCAAATTCGGCTATTTCAGAACCAGAGATCCAAGGGGAAGCAATTATAGATCTAGACGCTCAAGACCACATTCACACTTTGCATAAATTCAAATCAAGACTAAGATGGGAGTAAGGGAATCTTAGTCCTCCAAGTGGAATATTTTAGAGATTCTTTGAGATTATGTTTCATTTTTCAAAGTTTTTGTGTTTGCCTTGAAAAACAAATGGACTAAGACGATAGAAAGGGCATCTTAGTCCTCCAAGGAATATTTTAGTAGTCTATTTGCCTTTATAGAATCATATTTCCATCTCCAGGTTTCCCAAGTACACATACCCTAACTTGGAGTTGTTCATTTTCAGTATTTTTAAGCTTCATTTAGCTCATTTTAAGTGTTTTGCATATCATAGTGTGTTTTCAAACATTGTATTTTCCAAACATTTTCTTGGTGGTGAACCCCTTAAATCTGAAAGAATCCCCTCCTAAGTCATCCTAATTTTGTACTGACCCACCTTGAGAGGTTGATATTCAATCCTATTAGAGTTCTTGGGACATATTTGAATGACATAGGTAAATAGGAGGAAAAGGTACCCCCTTTAATCTTCCCATTTTCCCTATTTTTCACCTATGATAGGATTAATCACCCTTCCTCTAAAAATCAGACCAAAAAAATTAGATGTCTCATTCTCCATCATCCCGAAATTGGATTAATTTCATGTGAAGCTTGGTTATCCATGGCTATGCTTCATGGAATCCATCCTATCAATCGTATATAAATGTTTAAATTTTCCATTTGACAATGAGATCTTTATTGTGCACCATAGTGGCTTTAATCCTATTTCTTTCTATGAGAAATTTTCATTATATTTCTTTTGGCCCAAGCCTATGGAACCTATTAAACCTAATGAGGACTTATTTTCAAATCATATCAAAATTTTAAGTAAAAATGCATAGAAAAACTATCCCTTAGAAACATGCCTCAACCCATAATTCAACCTCCTATCCTTGAGGAAGCTATGATTGAACCAAAAGACCTTCCAAATAACCAATACCAACCTAAGATATATCCTTTGCCTATCTCCTACAAATAACCAAGAGAGAACCAAAACAATCCCACCATACCTCCTAAGATAAAATGAATTTACAAAGCTAAAGAGAAAGCAGTTGAACAACGTCTAATGATTCCTTTTGCTCCTCCCCTTAGGGAAAAAAAGAAACCTTCGGTTGATAAACCCTCTCCTACTAAAACACAACTTGAAAATCATACTAAAATAAATAGAAATTATAGAGAGCATAGGCATAGATTTCATGCTTTTTCTCAAAGATTAAACAAAGAAAACATCAAAGAAAATCAATGTCTAAACTTAAGTAAAGTGATGCATGGGGATTCTCCCTCTTCACCATAATGAATAGATCCTATATTGAAACCATGACAAGATCTAAATCCTTATTTGGACGTTATCATTTGACCTCCTCCTATGATTAACTTGGATGATGATGATGAGATTTCTAAAATTGATGAGGAAGTGCATAATGAATTGAATACATTACTTTCCTCTTCTATGAACTAAAATGACAATTCTCCTAAGAAGACTGTTGAACTTGGTGATGACCCTAGCTCAACACTTGTTGTTGTGCTAGTTGTTTGTCTTATGTATGTAATGTTGCATGTTCCTTACTATTATTTTGCTTTGTTTTCTTTTTCAATTTATTGTATGTGATTGCATGTGTGTAATGTGATCCCCCATAATTTTCCATTTGATGTATCTCTCTCTCTTTGCACATTCGTCTATATGTACCTACATTCTTATTTATGTCATAAGAATTTATCTTTTTTTCATGTCTTTTTTTTTCCTTTTGGGGATGATGCAAGGTGTTGAGACATTTAGGTCTCTTCCATGTTGACCCAAAATATTTTCCTTTATCTTTTATTTTTCTTGTGTTTTCCTTTTGGGGATGATGCAAGGCATTGAGACATTTAGGTCTCTTCCACGTTGACCCAAAAAAAATTCCTTTGTTTTCACTCTCTTTGTGTCATTCTTCCTATTCCATGAGTATTTGGGGAATGATGATAGCTATAATCTCTCTAAAAAAATTGTAACAAAGAAATGTACTAACTGTGAATCCATGGATCCCTTATGTGATTTTGGGATTTCATTTTGGGTGTGACCCCTTTTCATGACATAGCTTTATTTGTAAACATATGACTTGGAATTGTAGGCACATAAAAATGACCTAGGCTTGTAGGCTCTATTTCTAATCATTTTCTTCCTAAGCATACTTGACCCACTTTCAACTATTAATTAAATAATTCATAATTATTTAATTCATATTTGATTATTCTTCATGATTATTAAATAAATAAATTTTAATTATTTATTTAATGCGTCACTAATTGTCTAATATCTTCCCATAATTAAATAAAT
This sequence comes from Sequoiadendron giganteum, assembly GCA_007115665.2. Taxonomy (NCBI): domain Eukaryota; kingdom Viridiplantae; phylum Streptophyta; class Pinopsida; order Cupressales; family Cupressaceae; genus Sequoiadendron; species Sequoiadendron giganteum. The sequence goes on from CM021110.1 coordinate 332,734,153, forward strand.
TTCTTAATTTATTTAGCCCTTTATGTCTTCTTGATTATTAAATAAATAATCTTATTTAATTATGTCACTAATTAAGCCCCCTTCTTCCTAAAATTAAATAGTCTTATTTATTTAATCCACCCTCCACTATAATTAAATAATTATATTTAATTATCTAATTATTCATTAAGCCTCTTCTCTCCTAAATTAAATAAATATTATTTATTTAATTTGGTCCACTCTCCTAAACTTTGAATTAAATTATTATATTTAATTTAAAAGGTCCCCTTTGTCACATTCCTCTAAATTAAATAATATCTTTATTATTTAATTCTCACCTAAATTAAATAACCTTTATTGTTTAATTTCTTCTAAATCTTATTTATTTAAAATAAGTCCCAACACCTAAATTAAATAGTTTTATTATTTAATTTCTCCTCTTTTATTGTGCTCATTTTAAATAAATATAATTTATTTAAAATAAATCCCATTTAAATTCCCTTCTTTAGTAAATAATTTAATTTAAATTATTTACTGTCACATGACCCCACCCTTTTGAATTAAAATAGTTTTCTAATTCAAAAAGTCAACATCCCCTCTTGAATTAAATAATTTTAAATTATTATTTGATTCCCCAATGACTCTGTTTTCCGTGCCTGAAATCTTTTGTCACATGCTTTGTCAGCCATTGATTTGATTTTCTAGAAATCAATCTTGACCCTTTATTTTGAATCTGACCTAATGTTGCCCTAACCCTAATTATGGGTTGTTATATGGAATCGCGTCCATTGATTCTAGGGCATTTACTAACTTTCAATCCTGGCCACTCACACAAAATTGCCTCTTCTATAAAAGAGCAATTTTGGTCACATCTTGCGTCTCTTATCATCTTGCATTTTTCATATCTCTTATCATCTGACATTTTGATATTTTAGCTATTGCATTTTTAGATAATCTTACATTTCCATTATTGATCATCTTGCATTGTTCTTCATTTCTGTCATAGCATATTTAGGTTTTCATTTGACATAGCTTAGATATTTTAGATGCTTACTAGTTGCAATAGGGCATAGTATTTGCTTAGGGCTTGTCATTTTCATTGGCTTGCTCTTCTTAAATCTGAGGGAAAACAATTTATTTCAGCAAATTAAGAAGGTGTAATGGAGGTGAGTCATGGAGGATGAAGACAATCTTGTAAGATTGTTCATCTATTCCTTTGCACTCCATTACCTACTTTGGGTTTTTATATTCTGCATATTACATTGCTAAAACTAGGAAAATTCCCATTGTTACATTGGTGAACCCGACATTGCTTTTAACACATTTTTTGCAGGATATAGTACGGATTTTTTGTCATTTTTTGTTTGCAGGTTATGGTATGGATTTTTCAGAATTTTTTTTGCAGGTGTGTGGAATGACACATATGACAGTTTTTGTGATGCAAGTGACATTATGAGCCACGTCTTCCTTCTGAAGCACCGCATATGCTCTATCAAGCTGTATCTGCATCTTCAAACAATGCATTCATAGAGCCGAGCCGCATCTGACAACCAGAGAGCCACATCCGTTCCTGTCATCCACAACTGGGTTTTCTAAAAGCCGCATCTACATTCCCGAGCCACATCTGTTAACCAGAAACCCGCATCTGCATTACAGAACCGCATTTGACCTGTCGCGACACATCTGCAAGGTGAAAACTTTATTTCGGATTCATTTTTCGGCTTTCACTCTTTCTTTGTTTGATAGCTTAGAGGTTTTGGGTTACTAATTTTTTATTTGCAGCTTGTGGCAAGGAGTCTAACGATTTTTACTTGTTCATTTTATAAATCTTAGACAAATTTGCATTTTACATTCATGGGTTAAAATAAACATGCATGCATACTCATTGGGCTAAAAAGAACACAACTTGCATTACAACTCATTGGCTTAAAATGAATCTGTATTTTCATAGCATTGGGTTAAAATGAATCTTTAGTTAGCTCACACTGCAAACGGTTAAAATGAACCCCCTGTCTGCTTTTTCTTTCAAGTTTATGATACACATTTTGATTTGGGCTTAAAATGAACACCATGCAAGTGTGAGTTAGGATATTCATGTTTTCACTTCTTGTTTTTAAACAAGGATCGATTGAACTATGAATATCCTAATTTGCTTTTGTTGAACCTTAGAAAATTGGGCCTACTTTGGTGGGAAAAAGTACTCACCCCAAAGCAACTCAAACCGAGAACGCGCTAAAGCCAAGCGACGCCCAACCGGTATAAAAATTTTAATGTTAAGGAAAGCTTAGCATTAGAAATGCTCCTACGGACCAGCAATTGACTCCCCAGTACCCTTGTGGTGCGTCGAAACCTACAAAATGTAACCTCTATAGACTGGGATGATAATGCCTCTCGCATGGCCTTTTGAACGGGTGCCCAAAATAAATCGTTTGTTTTAGCAAGCCAAAAACCTTCTATTCTTTGGTACAACAACGGTCATTGCGATGACACCTACACCTGCGCAGTTCTTAGTAGAGATGATCAATCTACCATGGGAGTTTCATGGAGGTTGGAAGCTTGGTTGCCCTGAGAAGTGAGTGCACTGTAAGGGGGATCTTGTGGGGCCAAGCTTCTGAATTCATCCGCTAAGGATATGCGGTTGGTGGGATCCAAAAGAATACTGTCCATACAGCCATATGATTTTGTAAAATGACTTCTATGTGGTTGATTTTTTTTTACAACACCATATATTTTCCAACTACTTTGAAACAAATAAACATCAAACTGGCTCAAAATTCGAAACAAACATTGTCAAACTGAAACAAGTCTCTGCAAAATCGGCCTAAAATTTTTTCTGCAATGCATTTGGAAAATTGAACTACAACTGCTTAATACAGAGCTGCATTTGATCTGCTAAGCCGCATTTGATCAATACAGAGCCACATTTTCTATTTCGCAATGCATTTGCTAAAGTTTAGACCAGTCCCCAAGCAATCTGTCATGCATTCGCACTATTCAAGCCGCATTTGCTCAAGAGTGAGCCGTATTTGTCCTAGTAAGCCGCATTTGATTAACAGTAAGCCGCATTTGTCTTCATAAGCCACATTTGTTGTTGACCTGCACGCATTTTGGTGGCCTGCTAAAATACTTCCAGAATTGATTCCTAAAACGCATTCACCATTTCATGTCGTATTTGCTTATTATTGGGCCGCATTTGCCTGCTTGTTAAACATTTCCAGAATTATTTCCTGCGAACACACTATCAAGCCGCATTCATTGTTACGAGTTGCATTTGCATTTCTGAACCGCATTTGCCAGAGTGAGCCGCATGTGCTCTATTAAACCACATTTTCCAAATTTCACAAAAAATCCACTCACTATCAAAATCAAGTCCAAACTCGTCTTTTTCCAGATTCCATCAAGTCCATCCTTTTTGTTTCTGTCAAAACCAGATATTGATTTGCTCAACTTCCTTCATCATAACATTATACACATCATTTTTAGGACCATCATATTCCACTTGCATTTGACTAGTTGCATTGTTAGTCTTACCATTTCCTTAGACACTTACTTTGTAGATTTTAGGAATACACTCCTTACCATCTATTGTCAAGACTTTGTCTTCAAAATTAGGTTATCATTGGATCCAATCACCCTTAGTCATTTAGTCAAAACTTTTGTGAATTGTTTCCCACTCAACAGTCTAGTGTGGAAACTTCACTTTGTCCTCTTTTAGTCCTATTATGGTCCATTGATTTTCCAAAACTGAAACATTGCAAACACTTTATTTAGTCAAGTATTCATCTCCTTAGATCTCTCAATAGGGAGTGCATCTTAGGCCCCATTTAGTTTTCATATCATTAGTCTTCCCATTTTAGTGTCATACCATTTGCATCCACAAACCTTTAGTCTCCTTTTAATCTCGTTTTCATTTCATAGCATTCCTTATTCTCAAAAAACCCAAAAACATAGTGTCATATTTAGGTCATTCTCCATCATCATCCCAAAGTTGATCAAAACTTTTTATGGTTGAAACTAGATTACAAAAAAAGAAAAGACTCATGGATTCTTTTGGTCAAGACCCCAATTTTCCCAATTTCACCAATGACATGAATTTATTCCCTAGTACCATGAACACTCTTTCTAATGACATGGGAAATTCTAAAATCAATCCTTTTAGTGAGATATTTATTCCACACAATCCCTTTGAACAATTTGTCTGTAGAGACCAAAATGGGGAGGTTTTTGAAGAAGACATATAAGTTGCTGCCCAAAACCCAGAAGTGGCCTCTTTTGTGGAAGAATTAGTCCTAAATGACTCATCCAGATATTTAGCCATGCTACTTGACCAAGGGGCTAAGTTACCAAAAGGATTTGACCTCAACACCATTAGAGCAACATCTCCTAATCACCAATCACACAATACTTCCATGGGAACCTCTTCACAAAACATCATTAACACCATTAATGCCACTACCACAACTAATGCAGCTACCACAACCACTGTAGCCACCACAACCAACACAACATCCATTGGAGGATCATCTACCCAAAACAACACCACATCACAATCCATCCCCCAACAAACAACCACTACCCCTTCACAAACATTTGGATCAACAATGGGTGCAACTACCTCAAACCTCTTTGGAACTTCATATAATTCCATGGGTACATCAACAAACCTGTTAGGAGGCCCCTCAAATACTATGGCAACTAACTCATCGAATCCTTTTGGGAGAAATAAACGAAGAGTTACCATTCAAGGACCCCAGCCTAATTATTCACAGGTTAATACCAACATTCCTTTGAGACAAAACACCAACACTAATCAAGGCCATAATTTCTTATTTGGACAAGGCAATCAAGGCACCCAATATTTTACTCCATTTGGACATCAACATACTCAAAATCAGAAAGGTCCACAAATCCAATCCAACATGGTGGGATCTCAAATCCCCACATATGCTACTCAAATACATACACAACAACGTAACCCCAATTAATACACTCATTTCCAACAACCACAAAATCAGAACACCCACTTTGCTCACCAACAACACATTCCAAACCAACACATCTCATCACAACAAGTGGCAACCAATCCATACCTCTCAGCAACATGTGTGATGCTACTAACAACCCCATTGTGGAAGCACTCACACTCCAACTTTCTACTCTTGAAACACAAGTAGAGACCTTGCAACAGTCCAACAAAAAATATTACATGTCACATGACTTGTGTCCTTATCCATTCGATACAACCTTGTATATTCCACCCTTTCCTCATGGATATGTGGTACCTCATTTTCCTAAATGCAAAGGCAAAACGAACAATATTGAACACATAAGATAATTCACCACTAGTTGCATTGACATTGCATATGAAAAAAGTTATCTTATGAGACTTTTTTCTAGAAGCCTCGCAAGACATGCACTAGAATGGTTCTCCCTATTGCCTAAAGGAATCAAAACATGGGATGAATTGGCAAACAAATTTGTTGAAAATTATGCCTACAACATTGACACAGATATCGGCATTGCCTCCTTATGCAGACTTACCCAAGAGGATGCAGGAGAGACTTTTATTCCATTCTTTCAATGATGGTGAACCTTAGCAAGTAGATATCCAGTTGAAATACTAGAAAAGGAGAAAGTCACCATGTTTGTACAAACTCTCCTAGGACCACTAATATATGGCTTACAAGTCCATTGTTGCACCACCTTTGTTGACCTTGTTGAAAAAGGTGTTCAACTTGAAAAAGCCTTAATCGCTAAAGGCGAATTGAAATATGGTGGAAAAACCATCAACGCCACCACCAATAATAACCCAAGTAGCTCAAATGACAAAACCAAATACTGGGTTAAGAACAAACATATCACCAATGACGGTGTGGTTGATGCAAAAACTGTCAATGCAATAGGTCATGTACTCACCATCAAAGGAGTACAAAATCAAAATGCACCTGTAACTACACCGACACCAACTGCAAATGCTACTCAAAGCAATCCTACTCAAACTCATCAAAGGCAGCTGCGCCAACCGTGACAATTCCAAAAGCATACATACACCCCTCTGGGTGAACTTATTGAAATTGTCTTGAAGAAACTACTTTAAAATGGTTTCATAACATTGGAAGAACCTAAACCATACAACCCTGGTCAGTTCAAGCCAACATGATGGGACGATACCACATTTTGTGACTTCCACCGTTCCAAAGGGCACAAAACATCCTCTTGTCATCAATTGCAAAATCTGGTGCAAGACCTCATTGAGAACCACACCATCGAGCTAGGTGGTCAATCCTTCACAGCTAATGCAGATCATACTATACACAAAAACCCATTGCAGGATCATGGTAAATCCTCCTCATCTAGCACAATGAATACCAATCATCAAGCCAATTGCATCCGTCCTGCCTACACTAATGGTCATCCTACCTACAATTCTCCCGGTGGTACCATTATTAACAATCTTTGCACTGCTAATGAAGATGAATGTGTTAATACCATTTCCATTAAAAGAGCCCCGAAATGCAATGTGACAATATGTAAAGGTAAGGTCACTATTCCTAGTCCTTCGGCACGTCAGCCTAAGATCACCATACCTGGTCCATCCACCGAATAGTCAACACCCAAACCAGAGTTCAACATCATTGAGCAACTGAATAAAACACCTGCTCAAATATCCATTCTTGAACTACTTCGTATTTCACTAGCACACAAAGCCATCTTGGATAAAGTCCTACAAAAGTCATCTATCCCAACCAACATTGATGTCAACCATTTTAAGACTATGGTCGGATACCTAAATTCACCTCATCACATCACCTTTTTGTACAGCGACTATTCCTCGCCCAAACCATCACATAATGATGCCCTTCACATTGAGGTTTTTGTCCACAAACACAAGGTTAGATGAGTCTTAGTAGATGGCGAAGCAAGATTGAACATTTTCTCCTTAAAATTGGTTAAGGTTCTTGGTTTCTCTGATGCATGTGTAGATGCTAGCAAGAGCATCGTCATCAAGTCATACGATGATGAAGAATGTGCTTCTAAAGGCGTCATTACAATTCCACTCTGAGTGGGACCAATTATCATAGACACAACATGCTAGGTCTTGGATCGTGATATACACTACAACATCTTACTTGGTCGACCCTGGATTCATGCTCTACAGGCCATTCCATCCACATACCACGAGTACCTAAAATTCCCTTTTGATGGAACTAAGATCACTATCCTAGGAGATCTCAATCCTTTTCAATACTGTACCAACCTGCGAGCTACTGTTGAGCACCAGGTACCCATCAATAGAGAGGCCTCCACTTCCATTTCATCCAAATATATTGATCCATCCACACTCACAAAATCATCCATTCCATCAACTTCTGCTACATCATCTTTCTCAGCCTCCATCCCAAGTAAAGATATTCAGATCCAAGACCTTGGCTGTGGAGAGTTCAAATTGAATACAGCTTATTGTATCACCACAATACCTAAGCCACCTAAAGTCTATGGTAGACCATGTTTTGCAGTTGATCCCAAAACAACTTTCAACGTTCCACCAAAAAGTGTTTTCACACTGTGGGGCGATATGGGTAATGAATTCATCAACGACATAGCTAACTGGATCTAAAGAGACCCAGAAGAGTTACCCCCACTACCAGTGCATCTCTATGGAAAAGGCTATGAGATATGTAAGGCACTAGGTTTTGATGGCACAAGTGGCCTTGGAAAGAACAGCAATGGAAGGAGGGAACCTATTATAATAAAGGCAAGACCAAGGTACATGGGGCTAGGGTTTGGACAACTCGGAACTAACGATCAATGTACCTATGAACTATCAAGTGAGGGCATAACGGCTCTAGAAAGTGTCGAGACAAGCGAAGAATCCCTTACTGAAACTGACTCAAATGAATGGGAATGGGGATCAGACAAAACCCTAGGTGACTATTACATTGACGAACTATTCCTGGAACCTGGCCAAATTCCCTTTGAAGAAAGATTCTGACAAAAATTTATCACCGACCCCATTGACCGACATTCTAAAAAGAAAGAATGGGAAAGCATTCCTTGGAACCCAGAAGAACACAAGGTGTCATCAACATCACTTGCATCATCCCCCCTCATTCTCAAACCCACCCATGAGCCTAATGCACCTGAACCTACTATCCACGCCTCCGAAACTCCATCCACTAGTCATGATGCGAATAGTTTTATCCCCTATTATGACTTTGAATTTGACTCATCCGACTCTGAGTATGGGCCATCCATTGCATCTGACACGGAAGTTGAAATTGACAACTTCGCTTTCACACTTGAGGCTTCCATTTCCACATTTCCACATTATCCCCATCCTTTACCAACACTGACAATGGGATTTCACTTGTCTATCCACAACTGATAGACTGGGATCAACAAGAGCCACCAATGATGGACATGTTTCAGAATGATGAGGCCATAGCATAATTCATGGGACTCAAAGAAGGCATACCATGGGGAGATCACAAAATGATATTTTCCATTGATCTAGATTGTGTAGCTTACTTTGGGGAGACTATGCAATCCTCTAGTTGCAAAAATACAGTGAATAAGGCACAAAAAGAAATGTCTTTAGGTGAAAACCGCAAGGCACCTTCTTACAGTAAAATAGTAAAAATAAAGGATGTATCTGAAGGTGAAAACCTCTCTGAGGCACCTAAGGATGGAGGATTGGACTTTCTTCCCATGAAACAGGAAAAATAAGCTATGCTCATTGAGGACACAATGGAAGTTAACATAGCCACACCAGAGAATCCCAAAATGATTCTCTTGGCCGCATATTTGACAAAGGAAGAAAAGCCCGAATTTCAACAATTCTTCATAGACAGGAAGGTTAACTTCACATGGTCATACGCTGACATGACAGGCATTGATCCTGAATTGGTTCTGCATCATCTTCCTCTCATCCCAGGAATCAAACCAGTTAAGCAAAAGTTGCACAAAATGCATCCACAGATTGCACTCTTGGTAAAATTTGAACTAAAGAAGTTACTAGATGTAGGGTTTATAAGGTCAATAGACTATGCTACTTGGATATCTAACATTGTACCTGTTACAAAGCCGAATGGAAAAATCCGTATCTGCACGGATTTCAGGGATCTAAACAAGGCTTGCCCAAAGGATGACTTCCCCCTACCAAACATAGACATGATCATTGATCTCACGGTAGGGTACAAGATGCTATCCCTCGTGGATGGTTTCTCAGGATATAACCAAATCCGAATTACAACAGAAGATCAGCATAAAACAGCATTCACCTACCCATGGGGAATGTACTATTGGAATGTCATGCCTTTTGGCTTAAATAATGTAGGTGCCACTTACCAAAGAGCCATGACAACAATATTTCATGACATGATGCATATCCTAATGGAGGATTCTGTAGATGACCTATTGGCCAAATCTTTGACAAGGAAAGATCATCTCAGGGTCCTAGATAAAAAATTTAAACGGCTAGAAGAGTACAAGGTTCAATTGAACCCAAAAAAATGTGTCTTTGGAGTCACTTCGAGCAAGCTGTTGGGCTACATAATTTCACAAAGAGGCATAGAGGTCGACCCAACAAAAGTAAAAGCAATCCTAGACATGCCTCCACCAAAGGGAATCAGTGAGCTGAGAACTCTATAGAGCAGATTGCAGTCAATCCATCACTTCATTGCACAATTGGTAGACAAGTGTCAGCCATTTCAATATCTGTTACGCAAAAGTATTCCTTTTGTATGGACGAACAAATGCCACATAGCCTTTGAAAAAATCAAAGAATATCTATTAACACCACCAGTGTTGATGTCACCTATTGAAGGCAAGCCGCTGATCCTGTATGTCTCCACAACGACAAATGCATTGGGGGCATTATTGGTGCAAAATGACCATGAAGAAAAAGAAAGAGCCATATACTACATCAGTCGCACACTAATTGGATATGAGCTCAACTACACAACCATTGAACGGGCATGCCTTGCAGTCGTCTTTGCGGCACAAAAACTAAGACACTATAAGCTAAGCCACCAAACACATTTGGTAGCTAAGATTGACCCACTAAAATATCTCCTGAGTTAAGTAGTATTGATAGGCCGTTTGGGAAAATGGGTCATGATATTGAGTGAATATGACATAATATATGTCAAACGCAAGGCAATGAAAGGACAGGTCATAGCAAATCAGCTTGCAGATGCACCCATCCAGGCTTCCCACCCACTGGTAGTTGATTTTCCTAATGAGTCTATTTTTCACGTAGAACCTGCACTACCATGGAAGCTATATTTTGACAAGTCCCACACTGGTCATGGCTCAAGATTTGGCATCTTGTTCATCACACCATAGGGGGATTCAATTCCTAAATCATTTCGGATCGCTTTCCCTTGAACAAATAATATGGCAGAATATGAGGCATTGGTCACAGGGCTCAAGATTGCAATAAAATGGAAAATCTAGACATTGCTCGTATTTGGGGATTCCCAGTTAGTCATCAACCAAGTGAATGATGACTATGACACAAAAGATGGGAAGTTGCTTCCCTATAAATGAATGGTGGATAGTTTCCTAATGTATTTCAAAATGATTGCATTTTAACAAATCCCAAGAACACAGAATAAAGCAGTCGATGCAATGGCTACCATTGGATCTCTCCTAGACATCCCTAAGAATGTGTCACAATTTGAATTATGTGCAACAGCTGTTGATGCTTGCATACGATATTCCAGAGTCAGAAATGGTGTGCGAGATTGTTGGTCCCATTTCACCTTGGTATCAGGACATATACGACTATCTTAAGTCCCAAACCCTTCCACCCAACCTATCTAACAATCAATGAAAATCCTTTATTTGAAAAGCGGCTAGACATACACACCTTATACCGTCATGGCTTTGATAACACCCTTCTTTGTTGTCTCGACACTGATGAAGCCCAAATGACTTTACGAGAAGTACATGAGGGTATATGCGGATCTCATTCGAGTGGTCCAACCTTAGCTAGGAAAGTCATCAGATTGGGATACTACTGGCCGACATTGGAAAAAGATGCTCTTCAGTTTGTCAGAACATGTCGAAAATGCCAGGTGTATAGTGACCTGATTCATGCACCTGCATAGGAATTGAGACCGATCACTTCTCCATGGCCTTTCGCACAATGGGGACTCGACCTCGTGGGAAAGATCCATCCATCCTCTTCTAATGGCCATAAATTCATGATCACCGCCACTGAGTACTTTACTAAGTGGATTGAAGCCATCCCTCTCACCTACATCATCGGTAAGCAAATATCCAAGTTTATTCTGAATTACATCATTTTCCGGTATGGTGTCCCACAATCCATCATCACGGATAACGACAGTCCATTTAAAAATTAGAACGTTCGTGAATTCTGTTCGTAATTCCACATCCAACATCATTTCTCCACCCCATATTACCCACAAGGTAACGGTCAAGCAAAGGTGTCAAATAAAATAATTCTTTGCATTCTAAAGAAGAATGTCAATGATGCTAGCCGGGATTGGCACTTACAACTCAATCCTGCCCTATGGGCCTACCGAACCAGCATTCGCACACCCATTGGAGCCACTCCATTTTCTCTTGTCTACGGATTTGAGGCCATATTGCCCATCGAGGTCAAAATTACTTCTCTCTGGGTCTCCTTCAAAGGAATGATCGATGATGAAGAGTACAGACAGTCTCACCTACATGAGCTAGAAATATTACAAGAAAGATGACAAAATTCCTTAAATCATTTGCAAGCATATCAAAATCAACTATGCCGAAGCTATAACAAAAGAGTGATGGTAATAAAATTTGAAATCGGTGACTTAGTCCTAATGCAGAACCCAAGAAATCAAGCAGACCATGAAAAGCCTGGAAAATTTGAGGCTAATTGGCTTGGTCATTACATTATTACTACCGCATTTGGTTCTAGAACCTATCAGTTGGCCACACCTGATGGAGAACAGTTGACAGAGCCTATCAATAGCTTACATCTGAGAAAGTTCTACACATAGCATCCGAGAGCTTGGTGAAAAAACTTAAAAATACAAAAAAAATAGAAAAATAGAAAAAGTTGTCCCTTGATGAAAATCTGGCAAACAGACGTCTTAGTGACCCCAAAAAAAAAAAAATCAAAAAATGGCAAAAATAGTAAAAAGAAATAAATTCGTCCAATAGTGAAAACCTGGCAAACGGGCGCTTTGGATAGGTACCATGGTGAAAACCTAGAAAATAGGCACCATGCATAGTCGATCATTGCTCCGCCATCTACTATTACTCTAATCAACCCCTGTCCACTTTCCATCATCACAACAACTAGGCGTTCACGACATTCATCCTAAGTCTTATCAATTCCAGTCATGGTTAGCATTTGGTTGACATCATCCCTTGCATAGTTGTGCCTTTAGCCTTGTGTCCGCATATCTCCATATCATTGGACTCATGTGGTCCCTGATCTTTCTAGGGGCAATACGTTATCATGTAATAGCAGTGGGTGTCGCACATGATCCGACATTCATAAAAAGTCTTGAAAAAATCTTAAAAATCTGAAAAAGTCCTAAAAAAAATCCTAAAAATCGTATAAAGTCCTGAAAAAAGTCCTAAAAATTGAAAAATGTCTTGAACATAAATACAAAAACATCCAAATCAACGTCAAAATCCCAAAAATAGAACCAATGTTTTTCTTGTCAATTCAATTCAGTCAATCACGTTAGTCAATCTTTGTCCAAGTCTGAACTACGTTGTCTCTGTGCATTTGCTACGTAGGCGAGATTCATCTTTGAATCCCTCAGACATTAGGTCAATCTATCTAGGTTTGTCAAAATAAAATCATGATTCAAACTTTTGTCCTTTGGACAACATCATTGGTCGTGTCGAACTATGAGGTCTCTGAGTGCATGACATAGGCAAGGCCATCAATCGATGAGCCCATGAGGCCGCACTAGGTCAGTCCATTAGGGTTCATGGCACCATGTTTTCACACACATCAAACTTTCTTCAAATCAAGAAAATCTTCCATCAATCTCGAGCAAGCAATCTATTTCATCAGCGATTCCGATCAATTCAGCATATCAACAATGGCATGTAATCAAATTCTATCATGACAATTGAACCTGGAAAAACTTTGGGTTCTTCAAATGTGTCCTTCTGAAGAGCAACTCTCATCATTTCTTAATGATTTTGGATACGTCCTTCCCAAGCATTATCCTCATCATCTGGCATTTCGATGGATTCTCCTAACTTCGAGAATTGATCTCCTAGATATCAACGTCATTCAGGATGTGTCCTTCCTGAATTTGATATCGCTCGACAGTTGGCAACCTTGATCTTAAAAAACTTGGAAAATACTTGGCACTTGTCTTTGGCCTTTTCATCATGTTACTAGTTTTTCAGCAAGATCCCAACAATAGGATTTAGAGAAACAAGGATGTCTCATGATGTTGTCTTGTCTTTTGACACTCATGTTACTAGTTTCTCAGCAATGTCTTGACTACGAGATTTAGAAAAACAGTGATGTATCATGATGGTGGCGTTATTTTTTGTTATTTTGGCAATCATGTTGCTAGTTTCTTGAGGATGTCCTAGAAACGGGATTTAGAGAAGCAACGACTTTTCATGGTTTGTCTTTGTCTTTTCCTGCTTGCAGTTGGTTGGGACAAAATGACTAGGGAAAATTGCACTCTTAGTATGAGTCATGATCATCCTTGTCTACGACTGCTTATCTTACATGATGGTGCGACCTTGCACACCTTGGCTTATGTCATATCATGGTGTTTATTGGCCATTACAATAATCCACCCAATGATGATTAAAGAGCAATTAAATATTAAAGTCCTATGGTAAATGTTGAAGGATTTGGTCTAGGAACTAACATGCATCTCATATAGGCATTGCATTCATATCATCATCCATATCTTTTACTAACACTTTCTTGTTATGTCGTCTTCTAGTCTTCTCATCCATTTCAAGAGCACACCCATGTTCTTGGAACCCATCTGTCCTCCCGAGGGGGCATACCACAACCCTCCTCATCATTCTTCCTCATCCTATTTTGCACTGGGGCATATTTTTGACTTATTTTCTTTGCCACAATGCGACAGGCTGCATTATGACAAAGAGGGGCAAATGTAGACACATAAAAATGACCTAGGCTTGTAGGCTCTATTTCTAATCATTTTCTTCCTAAGGATACTGACTCACTTTCAACTATTAATTAAATAATTCATAATTATTTAATTCATATCTGATTATTCTTCATGATTATTAAATAAATAAATTTTAATTATTTATTTAATGTGTCACTAATTGTCTAATATCTTCCCATAATTAAATAAATTTCTCAATTTATTTAACCCTTTATGTCTTCCTGATTATTCAATAAATAATCTTATTTATTTATTTAATTATGTCACTAATTAAGCCCCCTTCTTCCTAAAATTAAATAAAGTCTTATTTATTTAATCCACCTTCCACTATAATTAAATAATTATATTTAACTATCTAATTATTCATTAAGCCTCTTCTCTCCTAAATTAAATAAATCTTATTTATTTAATTTGGTCCACTCTCCTAAACTTTGAATTAAATTATTATATTTAATTTAAAAGATCCCCTTTGTCACATTCCTCTAAATTAAATAATATATTTATTATTTAATTCTCACCTAAATTAAATAAGCTTTATTGTTTAATTTCTTCTAAATCTTATTTATTTAAAATAAGTCCCAACACCTAAATTAAATAATTTTATTATTTAATTTCTCCTCTTTTATTGTGCTCATTTTAAATAAATATTATTTATTTAAAATAAGTCCCATTTAAATTCCCTTCTTTAGTAAATAATTTATTTACTGTCACATGACCCCACCCTTTTGAATTAAAATAGTTTTTTTATTCGAAAAGTCAACATCCCCTCTTGAATTAAATAATTTTAAATTATTATTTGATTCCCCAACGACTCTGTTTTCCGTGCTTGGAATCTGTTGTCACATGTTTTGTCAGCCATTGATTTGATTTTCTAAAAATCAATCTTGACCCTTTATTTCGAATCTAACCTAATGTTTCCCTAACCCTAATTGTGGGTTGTTATATGGAATCTCGTCCATTGATTCTAGGGCATTTACTAACTTTCAATCCTGGCCACTCACACAAAATTGCCTCTTCTATAAAAGAGCAATTTTGGTCACATCTTGCATCTCTTATCATCTTGCATTTTTCATATCTCTTATCATCTGACATTTTGATATTTTAGCTATTGCATTTTTAGATAATCTTACATTTCCATTATTGATCATCTTGCATTGTTCTTCATTTCTGTCATAGCATATTTAGGTTTTCATTTGACATAGCTTAGATATTTTAGATTCTTACTAGTTGCAATAGGGCATAGTATTTGTATTTAGTTATCAAATCCTTCAATATTTGCTTAGGGCTTGTCATTTTCATTGGCTTTCTCTTCTTAAATCTGAGGGAAAAAAAATTATTTCAGCAAATTAAGAAGGTGTAATGGAGGTGAGTCATGGAGGATGAAGACAATCTTGTAAGATTTTTCATCTATTCCTTTGCACTCCATTACCTACTTTGGGTTTTTATATTCTGCATATTACATTGCTAAAAACTAGGAAAATTCCCATTGTTACAGGAATAGGAATTTTTGAATAAGCTCTCATGTCCTCTTTATTGCTAGAATTTATCATTTTCTACTTTAAAGTAATTTCTCAAAACATGGTGTTTAGAAATTTTTTTAAAGTGGGGGCATACATTGGTATTATTATTTTACAAATCATGTTTCATTGTGTAGTATTCTTGATTCATGCAATGCGTCTTTATCTTTGTGGTGAAATTTTGTGTTGTGTCCCTCAAGAGTATGATCTTTCTTAGCATATTATATTCCTCTTAGTGGCTTGATGCAACGCACTGCATCCCCTAAGTTGTGAATCTTCTATTCTTTGATTGGTCCTCTCTTAGCTCGTACATTATCCATGATGTCCCCTAAGTTAAGACCTTACATGAACTAATAAAAACTCCTTTGAGCATACGTTACACTATTTTTCATTTACAATAAATATTATATGGCCACCTTGCATAACACACTTTGCTTGCCTATGGAGCCATCATGCTTATTCATGGGTGTGAGCATACAAAGTTTTGTTTTCCTCATGAATCCTACTATTCATGTTGTGTGGTGCCTTGTCAAATTTATTAGGAGGTATAGCTTTGGTATGGTTAGTGTATGGGATCCAAACTTACACATGACTTTCCCATAACCACTTATTTGTCTGTCTGAGTGCATACCATTTGCATGCATATGTGTCTCATTGGGGGCTCACCTAGTGGATGGCCTGAGGTTCCACTAACCCTTGTGAGAGTGTGTTTGGTTTGAATAGTTGAAATAACATTCCACTTTTAAACATTTTTGGAAAAACAACTTAGATCTAATCCACAACGTATTGGACAAATGATTGAAGCTTGATCAACCCCCTTTGGTTTTTGTTTTTGTTTTTATTTTTTTTTGTCTTTCGTAGTGTATGTGTGTGCCTTTTTGTTTCTCCTTACATCATTCACATGTGTTTTATTTTGTGCCTATGATGATTTTCCATAGGATCTTGATCCTGGGGGCTCGCACAACCCTCTTGATTGTTGTCATCCTATCTCACTATAATTGGTACACTTGGAACCCTCTTGATGCAAGTTTGTCTAGTTTAGTGTGAGTTTTAAGAAAGTTCCTCCTCTCACTAAATTTGGGGCTGAATGTAGTGTAAAAAAATGTATCACTTTACATTTCCACACTTTTTTGGTCCCTCCTTGCTAAAATTTAGGCTTCTTTATGCCCTATTTGGTCCTATTTTTCATCCACAAGCCATATTTAATGGATATTTCCAAGGATAATCCTTACACTTATCTAATGGCCAATCATAATTCATGATTTTGGGTTATGTGTCCCATATTTAATGATCTGGGACTCATATGCCACCTTTGATGTATGGGTCCCACCTAAGTCATCATGCATCATGTGTGTTCTTTGAGCTAAATTTGTGATGTAGGTTTTCATGATTCAAGAAAGAATTCAAGTCAAGATCCATAGCATTCAATCAAGTGTCAAGATCTAAATTCATGCTATCCATTTCACACAAGTTTGGAGCATTCATATCAAGGTTTTGGTGAGTTTCAACATAGAATATTGTTCATGAACAATGTGAAAATGGTGATGCTTTATAACCTAGGTCATATAAAACCACTATTCTCCAATTGTCATTCAAAAATTCCCTAAGAATCCAACTTGGATTGACTATCAACCTTGAAGGTGAATCAATTCTCAACAAGGAAGACCTAGGAGGGGTTCTTTTAGGCTTTAAGGGTTTCACCACCAAGAAAAAGATTTGAAAATACAACTTAACATTTAACTCACAAAACCTAGTTAAGCAAGCTAAATGAAGGATGTAAATGATGAAATTATACAATAGCAACTTAGGGTATGTGTACCTAGGAAGTCTAGAAATGTGACAAGGATTTGGGAAATGAAAAGAAGCTATCAAAATATGCTATGGAGGACTAAGATGCCCTTACTATCTTATTAGTCCCGCTACTATTTTTTGAGGAAAATGCAAAATCTTCAAATGTCGAAACTGGATCTGAAATAATCTCTTCAAAACTCCACTTGGAGGAATATGACACCCTTGGTACCATCTTAGTCTCGATCTGAATTTTTGAAATCTATAAATGTGGTCCTAAGGCTCAAGGTCTGCACTTCCTTCTTCTCAGATCTCAAGTCCTGAATCTTTTGGATTTGGCCTGTAGGTGAGTTTCCATGGAGATAAAAAAATTTTAATGCAACTTTGCAACTTTGCAAATTTTCACTCCAAATGATCTTCAAGTCTTCAACCTAAATCTGGAATCACAAGTATGCAAGAAAGTAAAAACTTGTTGATTGTTAGTAAATGGGGGTTTTCCTTGGTCAAACCCCTTGTAGGTAATTAAACCTTGATATGAAATAGAATAATGTAGGGAAATGATGAATGAACAAAATGATATGTTGCAACTCTCTAAACACTTGTTATGAAATCTACAAGTATGCTTGAAATGGCTACAATGGATGTGGCTCTTGACTCTTGCTTGAAGGATGTTGATCTTGCATAAAACACTTTCTTGAATCATAAACCCTACATCACAAATGTTAACACAATAACAAACATGATGCAACAATATCCTTGATATGATGCTTGAATCTTGATTATGGCTCTAAATTCTTGATGAACCTTTCTTGAATGCTTGAATGCTTAGATTGCTTGTTCAACTTGATAGATAGGAAATGAGTGAAAAAACATTGTATTTATACTTATTCATGCTCAATATCCCAAAATTACACCACATCAAGCCAACATATGAATTAATTAATTAAAGGAGGCTAAATCCCACTAAAATTTGAAATTAAAACTTGAAAAAAGCTTAAGGGGGGCTAAGATGCCTTAGGTGGTGTCTTAGTCCTAAGGCTAAAATATTGGGGCATAGACTCTAAAAAGGGGCCCATTTAAGGTGCCTTTGAAATTAGGATCCCAAGACCTTTGGGGAACAAATATTCCCTAGGTGGCATCTTAGTCCCAACCCAAAAATTAGGGACACTCAGACAAAATCATTAAATTATTATTTATCCATTGATGTTTGTCGGGATTAGCCATAAAAAGGTATAGTTTATTAGGATTATGGATGAAAAATAGGACCAATTAAGACATAAAAAAAGATAAATAAAGCAAGTTGGCCCAGAAAAGTGTGAAAATGCAAGGGTATGCATTTTCCTACACTATATTTAGCCCCCACTTTAGTGAGAGGATGAACTTGCTTCAAACTCACACTAAAGTAGCCAATTGTGCAATCAAGAGGGGTTCAAATGTACAAATTCTAGTAAGATAGGATGAAAATTATAAAGAGGGTGTCCAAGCCCCCAATATCAAGATCCTATGGTAGATGAATATAGGCACAAAGGAACAAACTTGCAGATGATATATGAAGCCATAACCAGATCACAAACATACACCATCAAAGATAGGAAAAGGAAAAAGGAAAATTAAAATGCAATGGATCAAGCCTTGATTGGCCATCCATCATGTTGTGGGCCGGGTCTAGGCTATTTATCCAAAAAAAATTGCAAGTGGAATTCATTGTCCACTATACAAAAAAAACACATACTCATAAGGGTTAGGGTGATCCCACAAAGTTGGTTTACAATTTTTGAGAGGAACTGATTTTTGCTAAAATCACATATTTTTATAAAATATAATGATTTAAGCCTTAAAAAGTTTCATTTTAAGGATTCCAATTGAAGAGGGTTTGATCAAACCACCTTATATCAAATCCCCTTGGATAGAACCTCGCTAGTTTTAAACCATACCTATAAATGAGTCTCCATTACACCTATCAAAATGTTGAAAAAAAAAACACTTTTGATTTACCTTTTAGGGGATCAAATGAATTCATTTAAAATTTATTTGAAATGATTATGGTAGTCCTCAGAATCAATTATCCAATGAATATAATTTTAATATGTTTTGGTTTTATTATGTATTTGTTTTTTTAGTTTTATTAAACATAGGTTTTTCATTGAAAATGAAGGTCTATGTTCTACACATGTGGAAAAATAGCAGATTATCAAAAAAAAATTGAAAAATATGAGTGCACCAGATATTGAACTCCTTGATCCAACAAAAAATATTAAAAAAAATTGGTATATACAAAAAAAATTACGCGTTATACGGTCGCGCTATGTATGAATTGTAATTGGTTTGACTTTAAAACTTGATTAAAGAAAAAATATTCAATAAAAAACTATCTAACCAAGTGAAAGCACTAGATATCAGAGTTAAAAATCTAAATTCGAAAGAATTGGAATTTTATCCTTCATGAAAAAAAAGTTATGCATTATATGGTGTGCGTCACTTTTTAAAAATGTTGTTTTCTAAAAGAAAAAACAGTTTTTGTGGGAGATGGAAAAAGAAGTGCAATCTAATTCCAAAAAAAAATTTAAAAAAAATTAGAATCTATAGACAAAATGTGATGAGACTCTATTTTGCATCATCTTCAAATTCCTCACGATTTCGTCGCTATAGGTGCCCGAATGTGAAGATTTAGTTAAAAATAATAATTCCAGTGTCCAATTTGGCCAAAAATTGTAAACCACCATTGTGGGATCACTCGCTAGTGAAGATATTTGTTCACTAGGTTAGCCCCAAGAGGTTCATATCAAATTCATACCCCCATTACTATCATAAGGAAAAAAAGTAAATGCACACTTACAAGGGCTAATGAAGCTAGTTGTTCACTAGGTGAGCCCTAGGGGACCATATCAAAGCCATACCTCCATGACTTTAATAAGGTACAAAATATGCAATGCAACAAGAAAGAGGGATTTTCGAAGGTATTTTTCTTATTTCATGTGAATTATTAATCTTAGGGAACATTTTTCCTAATGTCTCCAAGAGAGGACCAATCAAAGGATAAAAGATTCACAACTTATGGAATGTAGTGCTTTACATCACCACTAAGAGGAATGTAATATGCTAAGATAGATCAAGCTCTTGAGGTCATTACTCCCAATGTCACCACAAAGAGAAAAGCACATCACATTAAGTATGAAAATCACATCAAAGAATATGAAAATAAATACCAAAAATAATTCCAAAATAATGCCAATGTATGCCCCCACTTTAAAGGAATTGCTAACACTGTGCTATGAGAAATTACTTTAAAGTAGCCAAAATTTAAAAAGGAAAAGAGGGTTACCTCCCAAAAACACATAAGGGATCTATGGATTCAGGTTCAATATCTATCTTTGATGCAATGATATTAGAGAGCTCGAAACTATCATCATTCCCCAAATACACATAGAACTGGAAGAATAACACAAAGAGAGTAAAAACAAAGAAAATCCTTTTGAATCAACATGGAAGAGACATAGGGTGTCTCAATGCCTTGCATCATCCCAAAAAGGAGAAAACAATACAAAGATAAAAGGAAAAGAAAATATAATGAAAAATATTTTGGGTCAACATGGAAGAGACATAGCGTGTCTCGATGCCTTATGTCATCCCCAAAAGGAAAAAACAAGACAAAAATAAATTTATGAAAGGAAAAGATCAATGAAGAGACAAAATCTTACAACATATAGAAGAATGAAGGTACAAATAGAGGAATGCACATAGAGAGGGAACATCAAAGAAAACATCACAGGGGATCACAATACACACATGCAATCACATAAAAGGAAAGAAAAAAGGAAATCAAAAAGACTAGTAAAGCACATGCGAGTCAACCATCCAATAGGTCATCTAGATCCCAGTCTCATTTAGTATATGTGGAATGTAGATCACTACTTAGAGGGACAACATCAAGTGTTGTACTAGGAGAATCATCAGGTTCAACACATGGTGAATCACATGGTTTAGGAGGATCATCAAATTCATTATCGTTTAGGCTCATGGATGAGGAAAATAAAAAATTCAACTCATTATGCACTTGCTCATCAATTTTAGTTGTTTCTTCATTGTCATCGAAGTTAACCACAGTAGGAGGTTGAATGATAATATCCATATAGGGTGCTGGTCCTTGTTGTGTTGGAGACATGGGATATGTTTGTTCTGGTAATGGAGGAGGCTCATCGCTTATTGCTTTTGTCAAGTTTGGATTTTTATTTTCTATTTTGTTCTCTTCATTCATCTTTCTATAAATAGCATAAC
The DNA here is from genome assembly GCA_007115665.2 of Sequoiadendron giganteum. Classification (NCBI taxonomy): domain Eukaryota; kingdom Viridiplantae; phylum Streptophyta; class Pinopsida; order Cupressales; family Cupressaceae; genus Sequoiadendron; species Sequoiadendron giganteum. The sequence goes on from CM021110.1 coordinate 332,755,856, forward strand.
ATCAATGCATACACTATATAACATTTTGATTTCTTTTATTATGTTTTTCAAGTTGCATTTGTGTAGGAGTGGGTTTGTCAACCATTGGTTAATTTTCCTCTTATGAGGGAAGAACAAAGAAACCATGGAAGTTTGTTCAACCACTTTCTCTTTGGCTTTATAAATTTGCTTAAGGGGTAGATTAAGACTTTTTTGGTTTTCTCTTGGATTTTTCTAGGAAATATGCAAGGGATTTTTGATGGATGGGTCTTGGTTTGACAAAAGAGTTTTAAGCTCAATATTGTTTTCTTCAAGTGACATAGGTTTGATTATAGGTGTAGGAAAATTTTCAAGGGATAGCTTGGCTATGAATTTTTCTTTGAACTTTTGGTAGGATAGGAAAAGGAAGTCCTCACGGGGTCTTATAGGTGCCATGGACTTGAGCCAAAAATAGTCTAAGGAAAAATTTCCTCAGGAAGACAAAGGGCTAAAGCCACTATGGTTCACAACGAATATTTCATTGCCAACCAAAAACTTTAATCACTTATGGACAATAGATGATACCACATTCATGGAGAGAAGACATTTGTAGCCTAACTTCACATGAAATTGATCTAAATTAGAGATGATATAGAATGACACATTTAATTTCTTTGGTCCTACTTGTAAAGGGAGGATGATTGAGCCCATCATAGCATGAGCAAAACCATCATGCATTTTAATCCATTTTTTTTGTTTATCATATCTATCTTGAGTGAGTTCATGCACATATAAGAGTTCTTCTATGATCACATTCTCTCCATATACATGATAAATTAAAATCCCAGGAGTGGGATTGTCATTGATTTTGTTGGCTATGTAAAGAGGACCATCAAGTACATTTGTGATTATTTCTTTTGAAGAGAAATTAATGTCAATAGGAATTTTGGTCTATTGTTTACGAGGCTTGATTTCAATCAGTCCTATCAGAGTACTAATAGGAATTTGGTGATTATTATCTATAGGAGTTTGTTCATCATCATCCATAGGATTTTTTTCATTATTGTTATCATTATCATTCATATTGGTTGTGGCAGGTGTATTATTATTTTTTTCCTTATTCCAATAGTTATGAACGAAGTGACTAAGACCATAGATAATTTGATTTCCATTTCTAATTTTAAGCACTATCCTTATATTTTGTATAATGGGAACCAAGCTAATGTCTATGTATTCCCTAAGGATAGAGGATTGTAAGTTTTTGAATGTTTCATCTAATCTTTGAAGGACATATTGTGGGAATTGGAGCGTAGTGTATAAGTCATAGGCTAAGTCTTCATGCATTTTTATTATGTTTTCTTGAGGGATATGATCAAATACTATTTGAAAACTTGGCATAACACTTGTAAGTAAGGTAGGCATATCAAAAGAGGTATCAAAGGTATGGTCCATACCTAGTGAACTAGTACCAACACTGGGGGTAAGAGATCTTGATAACCGAGTATGTGCAGGATCATGATGGACCAGAAAGTGGCGATATTTAAGTGATATGATGCCCCGTGTGGATGAAGACTTCTTTTTTACCCAAAATTGATGAAACAAAAAGGGTTTTTAAAGGAGATTCTCATATTTCCACCAATATAAATTATGTTTTATTTTGAATTTAATAAATTATTAGTATTCATTTTCTATTTGAATTACGAGTAAAGTATTGATTGATAGGCTAATTAAAAAAAATCTATATCTTTCAAACAATATCACTTTTTTTTAATCTGAAACATGTGTCACATTCTATGCTTTGCATACTATAGGATTTTTAAAAAAATGAATTTCATGAAGTTTTGACCAAGTTAAGGTGGCTAGACGTACAATTTTTTATATTTTTTAAAAGTTGTAATAAAAAATTCATAATTAATTATTTAATTGGAAAAAAATTACAAAAAAATATGCATCACATCGAGACATGAGTCCTTTACTTATATCTGAAATATTATAAAAAAATATTATCATTTTATTGTGGTTAGGGTGGTCAGATACACACCTACTAATTTTTTCCCTAAAATTTAAGTACTACTACATTTAAATTTTAAACTTTCACCAAATAGATTTTTTTTTTTTCTAAATAAACCTAGTAGTTTATAAACTACATTCAATTTTCTACAAATTCTATTCTTACATATTTTTGAAATAATATAGTTAGCTTATTCAAATTTTTATGTCAAGTTGCCTAGCTCTGATTTTTTTGAATTTTATTGCCACTTAAGGGCCTATTTTTCCATGATGATCCTACACATACCCAACCCAAGATCCATAATGAGTGTTTTATTGTGGGATGCCATGAGTCTTGCACTTTGTCTAACCACAGTATTAGCAATAGGACACCAAGTAGTACAATTCATGCAAGGTATAAACAAAAGAAAGCGCAATGAACACAGTGTCCTATGCTTACAATTACGCTTGAAATGAAAGATGTTGGAATAATAGCAATTTTGAAAACTAAAATAGAAAAATGAAGGCAACAAACAAAAGCAAAGAAAAGCATTTTCAAATCCTTAAAAGCTAGAAATTCAAATTTTGTAGGGACTAAGATGCTAGTAAGGGTTTCTTGGTCCTACTAGTGAAATTCTAAGGTTCCAAGGACTAGAACAGACAATAAAAATCAGAGAGAGGGTTCTAAGCCAGAAACCCACAAAGGGACTAAGATGCCAAGAAGAGTGTTTTAGTCTTAGCAGACACTTTTTATCAAAAAATAAAAAAATCTATATTTTTTGCAGTGTTCATAGGTTGCCTAGATTCAAGGACCTAGTGTATGGAAATAGAAAACTGTGAATGAATGGAAGAAAAATTAACTAATGACAAGCAATTGGATGTAAGATTGAATACAATTTTTCAAATTTAAATGCAATAATAATGTTCCTAAATTTAATTAGGATGATTAACTTGATGCACTTTTCAATTTTACAATGAGATGAAATGATGCAAGAAAGAAAAAATGCAACCTATATGCTTTTTCACTAATGCAAATGTCAGAAACCCTAGATGCACTTTCACTAATGCAAGTATGAGAAACCCTAGATGCACTTTCACTAATGCAAGATGCAATGCAAGAATGAATGAAACCTAGATCTAAGACTTACATGAACTCTAAATCAAAAAATGAATGCTCTAAAATGTCAGGTTCACCAAAATGAATAATGTGGAAAAGGTGATGCTTTATAACCTAGGTCATAGAACACCACTATTCTCAAATTTTCATTCAATAATACCCTAGGAATCCAAATTGGATTGACTATCAACCTTAAATGTGAGTCAATTATCAACAAGGAAGACCTAGGAGGGGTTATTTTAGGCTTTAAGGGGTTCACCACCAAGAAAAAGCTTGGAAAAGACAATTTAACATTCAACTCACAAAACTAGTTAAGAAAGCTAAATGAATGATGTAAATGATGAAATTATGCAACAGCAAGTTAGGGTATGTGTACCTAGGAATTCTGGAAATGTAAAAAGGATTTTAGAAATTTGAAGAAGCTATCAAAATATGTTATGAAGGACTAAGATGCCTTTATTCTCTTATTAGTCTCATTGTTGTTTTTCAGGGAAAATACATAATCTTCGGATGCTAAAATTGGATCTGAAAGAATCTATGCAAAATTCCACTTGGAGGACTAAGACACCCTTGCTACCATCTTATTCCTTACCTAAATTTTTGAAATCTCTGAATGTGGTCCTGAGGCTCAAGGTCTAAACTTCCTTCTTCTCAGATCTCAAGTCCTGAATCTTTTGGATTTGACCTGTAGGTGAGTTTTCGTGAAGATGACAACTTTGCAACTTTGCACTCCAAATGATCTTCAAGTCTTCAACCTAAATTTGCAATCAAAAGCATGCAAGAAAGGAAAATCTTGTTAATTTTTAGTAAATGGGGCTTTTCCTTGTTCAAACCCCTTGTTGGTAATTAAAACTTGAAATGAAATAGAATAATGGAGGGAAATAATGAATGAACAAAATGATATGTTTCAACTCACCAAACCCTTGTTATGAAATCTACAAATATTCTTTAAATAGCTACAATGGATGTGGATCTTGACTCTTTCTTGAAGGATTTTGATCTTGCATAAAACACTTGCTTGAATCATAAACCTTACATCACAAATGTTAGCACAATAACAAACATGATGCAATAATATTCTTGATATGATGCTTGAATCTTGATGTTGGCTCCAAATTCTTGATGAACTAATCTTGAATGCTTGAATACTTGAATTCTTGAATGCTTAGAATGCTCGTTAAACTTGATAGATAGGAAATGAGGGAAAGAACCTTGTATTTATACTTATTCATGCTTAATATCTTGAAATTACACCACATCAATCTGGCATATGAATTCATTAATTAAAGGAGGCTAAATCTCACCAAAATTTGAAATTAAATCCCAAAAAAATCTTAATGGAGATTAAGATGCCCTAGGTGGTGTCTTAGTCCCAAGGCTAAAAACTTGGGGCACATACTCCAAAAAGGGGACCATTTAAGGTGCTTTTGAAATCAAGGTCCCAAGACCTTTGGGGGACAAATATGTCATAGGTGGCATGTTAGTCCCGGCCCAAAAATTAGGGACACTCAGACAGAATCATTAAATTATCATATGTTTGGTGGGATTAGCCGTGAAAAGGTATAGTTTATTAGGCTTGTGGGTGTAAAATAGGACCAATTAAGACATAAATAAAGATAAATAAATCAAGGTAGGTCCAAAAAAGTATGAATGCAAGGGTATGCATTTTCCTACACTATAGTTCATTCATCATTCCTTTAATTGTATTTCATTTCATTTTAAGGTTTGATTAACAAAATGGAGTTTGACCAAGGCAAACCCCTATCCACTAACAAATCAACATTTTTCTCTTCTTACATGTGTGATTGAAGATCTAGGTGTTTTGAGCTTGAAGATCCTTTGAAGACAAAGTTGAAAGATTGAAGAAAGTTGTCAAGAAGTTCTTATCTTCATGGAGTCACCTACATCGCATAATTCAAGCTTTTAGACTCTGAGATCATAAATGAGAGAAGTTGTAGAAGATCACTAGAGGATACCATAGTTTTATCCAAACCTTGATACTAGGACTAAATCACCATATTGGGTGTATGAGTCCCATTATACCACTTTTCAGTCATTTTCTATAGATCTTGGTTTACCATTTGCAGATTCCAGATTCAGTCCAAAACCCTAAACTAGGACTAAATGGCCTAGCTTGGTGTATGAGTCCTAGTGTGCATCAAAAGTAATAATTTCAAGATTGTAAACCTTATTTCAGTCATCTATATTCTTCCAGGTACTTCTTTGTTTATTCATAATTTATTATTGTGATTTTAAGTTTCATTTCCTAGGTTACATAACTAGATTTGGATACTACATTGATCTCTTTCTTTCTAAGCACTTGCTTAGTGGTGAACCCCCTTGTTACTCATACCCAAGGAGACCTCGTAGCCATCTCTTTTCCTAATTCAATCATTACGTCAAGATCTCTAGGTTTTCCTTGGATGAACTAAGAGCGAAATAGGAAGGAAGAGGATTCCACCCCCTCCTTTATGTGTTCCATTTCCTAAAAGTTGAAGCACCCTATTTCTTTCAATTCAAAGGGTTCTTATCCAATTAATTTTTTAACTCATGAAATATCTTCTACTTCAAGTCTATAAAATCTCTATGTCACTATTAATGAGAGGTTTAACATATTAATAAGCTTAATTTCTAAATTAAAACACCTAAAATTTAGTGTCGATCAATTAGATGATGTGGTGATTAAAAATGTCTATTTACAAATGAGAAAATATTGAAGACCCTAGAATACCAAAAAAGGAACAAGAACGAAGGAAATTTTCAATAATATGAAACTCACCATCAATGCAATTGAATCTTTTGATGAAGGATTTTATAACTAAATTTTATTTAATATAAATTTATTAACTAATGATAAATTACCAATTATGTGTCCAATAAAATGAATGCATTTATGAGGAGATAAAATCCCCAAACTAAGAGTTACCCCTATGTCATCTAAATTAAAATAAAATATTAAAAGAGATAGCCCTTGTACAATCAAAGATGCATCTTTTTATAGGAAAATAAAGGAGCTTAAAAATATCTAGATGTCATGCAATGTCTTTTGTAAAAAAATTCATATAGATGTTTCTAACTTCATATAAATCCCAAAATATTTGTCTTACTCATATCTTTATAAATTGATAAAATCATTAGATTATACAATTTCTTGGATGATTCTAAAATTTAACAATACCTAAAACATAGGAACCAATTTATATGTTGAGTAAGACCCATTTTAAAACAAATTTTATTGAATTATAAATAAATGAAAAAAAAATGAAAAGTTGTCTCAACATAATTAAAATAGTTTTTTTTGTCTTGGTACCAAAATTATTCAGATTCAAAACTACTCCTATCCTATTTTCCTTTGCTTGAACTCAAGATTTAATCTTTCAAGTTCACTTATTCAATTTTACATTGTGTAGACTATTGAAAAAATCAACCCAAAACTTGGAATCTTTGCACATATTTAGAGAAAATAATAATTAATTGTTCATATCTATTAAATCTTTATCCGTTATTCCATTTCTTCTCTAGGAAAATTGTATATTAAATATTTTTTTTTATTCTTTGGTATTATTACCAAATAAATGTAGTTTAATATGAAACTGCTAAGATTGATGAACAAGTGCATAAAGAGCTAAATTCATTGTTTTCCTCTTCCATGAGCTTAAATGATGATCCCTAGTAAAGAGAGTTTTGAACTTGGTGCTTGTCCTAGTTTGGTACTTGATGTTGTCCCTTTGGCTAGTTTTCTGACTTATGTATATACAAAACAAGATTGGGATGTGAACGAGTTTCTATAGGTTGACTCGCATGTGTCTTACTAGTCTTATTTATGTTTTCTTTTTCATGTTTCTTTATGTGATTGCATGTACGTAATGTGATCCCCCATGTTGTTCTATTTGATGTACCTCTTCATGTGCATTCCTCTATTTGTATCTACATTCTTCTATATGGTGTAAACAATTGTCTTTTCTTTTGTATTGTGTTTTCCTTTTTGGGATGACGCAAGGCATCGAGAAATTTAGGTCTATTCCATGTAGACCCAAAATATTTTTCTTTTTTTTTCTCTCTTTACACCATTCTTCTTGTTCTGCGAGTATTTGATGAATGATGATGTTTCTAAGCTCTATAACAACATTGTAGCAAAGACATACTGACCCCAATTTTGTAGATCCCTTATATGTTTGGGATTTTATTTTGGGGGCAACCCCTCTTCATGACATAGCTTCATTTGGAAACATATGACTTGGCATAGGGCTTTCTGAGTAAGCTCTCATGTCTCCTTTATTGTTAGCATTGATTATTGGCTACTTTAAATTAAATTTCTTGCAGAAATGGTGTTAGTTATTTCTTTAAAGTGGGGGCATACATTGGCATTATTATTTTTGAAAATTTTGGCATTCCTTATCTTTCATTGTACGATTTTATTTCTTCTTACAATGCAATTTTTTCTTGGTGGTTTCATTAGGTTAGATGTCCTTCGTGAGCATGATATTTCTTGGCATATGACTTTCCTTTTAGTGGTGATTTTACGTGTTGCGTTCCCTAAGTTGCAAATCTTTTATCCTTGACTTTTCCTCTATTAGAGATATTAGGCATGATGTTCCCTAAGAGGAGACCTTACATGAACTAAGAAAAGTCCCTTTGAACTTGCTTTATTTGTATTTTTTTCATAAGTGTTTATCATAACACAATTTTTTAACCTTATGAAGATCAAATTTTATATTTTTTTTGGTTCCTTATCAAAGCTATTAGAGATATAGCTCTCGTATAGATAGTATGATGAGAGCCTGTAGACCTGGCATGACTTTCTCATTAAACGGTAAGAGCTTGAAGACTTGGCATGACTTTCTCACTTAGCCACTTTTTGGGGACTCACCTAATAGATAGCTTGAGGTTCCATTAGCTTGTGTGAGCATGTGTTTTTGTTTGCATAGTGGACATCGTGTTTCGCTTGTGAACATTTTTGGACAAACAATTGAGACATGTTCCACATTATGTTGGATAGTTGAGGCTTGATCCACCCTTTTCTTTTGGATAAACATTTGAGATGTGTTCCACATCATGTTATATAGTTAAGGATTGATCCACCCTTTTCTTTTGGACAAATAGTTGAGGCATGTTGCACATCACGTTGGATAGTCAAGGCTTGATCCACCATTTTTTTATTACTTTTCTTTTAGTCTTTGATGTTGTATGATTTATTAATCTTGTTGTTGCTGCATACATATGTTTTGAATGTCTTCTCTAGTGTGATTTTGGCACAAGGTCATCCTCTCACTAAATTGGGGGCTAAATGTAGTGTAGAAAAATGTATCCGTTTTAGATTTTCACACTTGTTTGGGCCCTCCTAGTTAAATTGGACTTAATTTTGCCTTATTTTAGTGTTGTAAAGTTTACCCCTTTATACTTTCACACTTATTTAGGGATCATTTAATTAATTGAGCTTAATTTTCTTTAATAATTGATCCCACAAAGCTAGTTTAAAATTCTGTTAAGGAAGGAAATTTGCAAAAAACACCCCCATGAAGAAGATTTTGGATTTTGGGGGGTTCAAACGAAGGGGGAGTTCGAACGAACCTAGAAGTTCAAGTGAACCCTATTCAATGATGAGACACACATTTTTCACATTTTCCAAAATGGAAATAAACCCCCATTCGAGCAAACCCCCCTTCGCTCGAAAGTTCAAGGGGGATTCGCTTGAAGGGGGTTTGAGTGAACACCCCTTTTTCCCCCTTCTCCCCCTCTTGCACCAAATTTCTGCAAAAAAAATCCCTTCGAATCTCAAGTTGAGGATATAAATGGAGGAGACTTCACAAAACCAACTAGATGATGGTAGTCCTCAAAACGAGCTATCCATAAAATATAATTTTAATATATTTTGGTCTTATTATGTAATTTTTTTTAGTTTGATTAAACATAGTTTTTTCACCAAAAATCAAGCTCTCTATTCTGCACATGTGGAAAAATAGTAGATTATCAAAAAAAATTTAAAAATATCAATGCACTAGATATTGATGTCCCTAATCCAAAAAACAAAATGAATTTTGATACATACAAAAAAAAGTTATGTTTTAGCCAGTGAATCATGTCTAAATTGTAACTAGTTTGACTTGAAACTTAATTAAGAAAAAAATATTCAATTAATGTTATGAAACCAATTCCATGCACTATATATTGTAGTTACGAATTTAAATTCGAAAAAATTAGAATTTTATCCTTCATAGAAAAAATGTTATGTGTTAGCCAATAATGTCACTCTTTAAAAATGTTTACTATTAAAAACTAGTCTTCAAAGGAGATAGAAAAAGAACTACAATCTAATTCCAAAAAAATTGAAAAAAATATATTTAGAATCTACATACAAAATTTCACAAATCACTAGTTTGCATCATCTTGAAATTTCTCACGGTTTAGCCACTATAGTTGCCAAAAACTGAAGATTTAGTTAAAAAAAAAACAATTCAATGTCTACTTTGGCCAAAAGTTGTAAACCAATATTGTGGGATCACCTTAATTGGCCCCTTAATTCATTTACCAATCCTATTTTATTATATTTTCTGAAGAGGAAATCCAACATTGTTTAATTCCTTAACATAGCACTTTACCTTGAGAAATGCTCATCCTAGGTTTAGGGACCTAGGACCCATTTGCCCATGGGTGAATGGGTCCTCTCTTAGACCTAGGACCTAAATTTATAAAAAAAAATTGGTAGTATTTTAATGTTTTCAAATCTATATTTCAATGTCGGCTTGTGATATTTGAATTTCAAAAAATTAAGGATACATACCTATAAATATAAGGTTATTTCGTTATGTTTCGCCTAGAACTTTCAAGAGAGAATTCCTATAGAAAATTTGATGATCAAGAGAAATCAAAGGCATTCAAGAGCAGATTTATTATATTTTTATTGTAGCAATCAAGATCTAATTGTCATGTCAAATTCTTCTTACATCATGCATGTTTTTGGAGCTAATATGTTGATGTAGGTTTCATGATCCATTTAAACATTCAAAGCATTATTTCAAGTTAATATTCAAGGTTCAAGATCCACATCCATTGAAGCCATTTCATGCAATTTGTAGATTTACATCCCAAGGTTTATGCAAGGGTTTATTGAGTGGTAACATATATTTTTTCATTCTTTCATGTTTCATTTCATTTCAAGGTTTGATTACCAAAATAGGGTTTGACCAAGGCAAACCCCTATTCACCAAAAACAAAACATTTTTCCCTTGCATGTTGTGTTTGTAGATCTAGGTGGAAGAAATCTTGAAGATCTTTTGAAGAGAAAAATTGAAGAAGTTGTCAAAGTTGCAAAAGTTGTCATAAACATTGTCATCTCATGGAAACTCATTTACAAAATTTATTTCTGGCTTTCTAAACCTAAAACCTAGAAAAATTGGAAGACAGATCTATAGCAAAGGCTCTTGAAGGTTGCAGAAAAACCTTAACTTAGGACCCATTCGCCCCTAGGAAAAATGAGTCCCAAATCATCTTCAGAAATTGACTTTTGATGATTGGTACACATGTTTTTTCCCTTCTCTAATCTGCATTATGTCTTCTTGTTATGTCAGTATTGAGATTAATCATTTTGTTCCAAGTGTTAGATTGCAATTTGGTGTTGATTTACTATTTTTACTTTTTCTCCCCAAAGTTTTATTTGACCAAGACCCCCATCCTAACACAAAAAGGAAATTTAAAGATTCACACCTTCAGTTGACTAACCTAAGGGTTGTAAGACAATTCTTTGTGTGGATCTCATTTCCTAATGAAATTGAGGAAGATAGGTCGATCATATTCCATTGATGAAAAACCCATGTTTCATTGTTTTAGTATTATATTCTCAAATCCCTTTATGAAAAAAAATCCTAGAAACTTTCATCATGAGTTGTTGTTGGTGTCATCCACCTCCTAGGAGCACCATTTGTAGCAAATCACCTTCACAAGATAGAGAGAAGAAAAATCTATTTCACCAAGAAAGAGTGAATAAAATTGAGATACAGCACATAATGTACAGAGTGCCTTATAAAGACATGAAATATATGATGGGTATCCGATACGGGAAAACAACCACCCAAAATAATTAATTAAACTATTCTACCTAAGTAAGCTTAAGTGGGTAAATGGTAAAAACCATTTATTCCAACACCCCCTTAAGTACAAATTTAGGGAGAATTATTATGCAAAAAATGAAGATATAATATGGGTCTCAGCTACACAACCATGTTAGGTACCCATTTACAATGGAAAAAGAAATCTCTCACAACCGAAGAAAATGAGAAAAACCCTATGGGAAAAAAACCCCTCTCCAAAAGAGAGATTTAAAAAAACAAAAATGATGCATGGATGGAGGAATCAATCACACCCCCCCCACCCCACCCCCCCCCAGCCCCAAGCACTACATACATCATCTATATATAATCAATGGCCCCCGATAAGAGGGAAAGAGAGAGACTATGTAGCCCCCCATAATGTGTAATCACCTACAAAAATGGTAAGTGCTTGAAGACAAAACATAATCCAATGTTGACAAACAACTTGTCTCCCTTTGGGAAGAAATAAAACCAAGTACAAATGCAGGTATGCTTCCCATTCTACATAGTAATTTAAAGAAGGAAGCATGAAAATGTATGATAACATCTCTGGAATCTTCTCATGTGTCACTAATACCTTGGAAGATGATTCCATGAACCAATCAGGAACATGCCCAATCACAATAGAAGGTGACAAACAAGGTACCACTGGAAATTGATTCTAAACATTCTCTAGAGACTGAGATGGTTTGACAAAAATTGTGCAAGAACTATCATCAAAGAGAAGAGATAACCCCTCAAATGTGTCCTCCAAATCCAAAATGTGAGACTCCACAAACAAGGAACTAATTTCTATCAAATAGGAATCCCAATCAAGAAGGAAATCATCATCATATTGTTTAGGAATGATGGAAGTACTTAATGAAGGTGGATCAACTATCTTTGACAAAGAATCAAGAAACTCTTAAGCAACCACAACCTCATTTGAAGTGTCAACAACCTTCAAAGGATCACAAACATGGTTTATCTTCTCTTAAGAACAAAGAGACACATTGTTATTGGAAGGAAGGTCATCGAGAGATGACAGAGTATCAAGATCTCCAAATTATTCTCGAAGGTAAGTATAAAGAGAATAAGGGCTCTCAAAATGACAAAGTGAATCGAAAAGGTCCTCATCATTGATATGCTCAAAAATAACTCCATAGACTCTGGACCTAAATACTTTCCAAATCATATACCTACTACGTGTGTCTGGAATAGGAACTTCATTATACAAATATGGCAATAGATTCTCCTCACTAAGGTAGGTGAGAATAACATCATTCCATTTCCTAAAGTTCCCTTTCTCCAAAAAAACCATTATGACTTAACAATTTTTCAAAAAAAATTAAAGATATTTCTTTCAAAAAAACTTCCAAAATAGAATTAAACCTGATTTGTAGAAAAATTTGATGCATCCCACTACTTGATCTCCATGCAGACACCAAGAAAACAAACAAGATAGCCTCTTGTGAGAATGTCTCACAACAATCAAAGGAAAAGGAAAGCTATTAAATGGAAAAAACATTATCCACATTACCAATGTGGGATAATGGTTCCCAAAGACAACTTCAAACACTTGGGATCCCACACCACTACATAGAAGCTTGAAACCCTAAACAAATATTTAGCTTCAAACTTTATAGAGTGTAAATTTTTAAAAGGATGATGGCCAATCAAATTCCTTAAAAAAAATGCAGCTAACAATAAATAAATGCCTCCACCAAATAGATTTTATCAACCTTTAACAAAAAATAAAGCTAGGAAAACACACCTCCAACAATAGAAATTAGGTTGCACAAATGGATGTGCCAGTAGCAAAAAAGTGAGTATCTAAAGAATTGTGGCCCCCAAATGCACAAACACGCAGCCTTCAAATTGCCTCTGAACCCACAGATAAATTAATCACTCCCAAACTAATTGGAAAATCCAATACAACAAAAAGTGACCCTCCTTTCAAATTGCAGGCCTCTTCAGCAATGAAGAAACGTCGTACAAGTGATTGAAATGTTGTTTGGTGAACTCCTTTTTAGGGAAGTGTCTTGGGCAATATTTCTAATTTTGTTTAGAGACATCCAACTCTAAGCCAAGAAACGGCCCCTCACAAACAAATTATCCTACAGAATTGAATCAGCCAGCAAAAACTTGAATCACCCCCTAAAAAAATGCACCTCTCTCAACAGCAACGGTTGTAAAAATTCAAACACAACTTGGAGAAAATGCACGAGATGTAAAGTTCCAAACTCTTTTAAATCCAAAACACCGACAATACTTTAAATAAATTCATTTATATTCAAAGAAAATTGAAAACTTCATTCATTAGGCTTCATAAAATCCAAACGACCTCAAAACAATGACTTCAAGTCGACAAATAGATTCATAATACTTCCATTTTAAATTCAAACTTGTGTCATTTTACATGACATTGATAATAATACAAAAGAAGTTTGTAATATAAGTTTACAATTCGAGACTTAGGAATTCTATCACCTTAAGCTCTACATTACATAATTTAAAGAATACAATAATACATAAATGAAGAAAACATCCTTTGATCTTCAATCCATAGCTTATCTTCAATAATGAAGATGAGAACAAGAATCACGTGCTTTTTATGCCCAACCTCAAAGCTTACGCTTCCCCGAAATTCCTTAGTCATTCAAAGAATACCTGACCCTACACGAATCACTTAGCAAAAAGCAGTCAACAAGCAAGATGGAATCTGGTGCGTGCCTAGTATAACTAGTAATACCACAAGCATTTTCAATTTTCTAATTCATTTAAGAAACAAGCAAGTTCGATACTAGGATATGGTAGAATTAAATTCATTCCATCTATTTCAATGGTCCTTAAGTTACTTGGCCAAGTAAAATGTCATGCACGACAAATAAAAGCAGTTTTGGAAAAGCAAAACTACACTCTCTAATAACCCATATTCGGCACCCGTCCCAGAAGGTAACTTTCCAAACACATTACATGCACATTCATTTATCAAGCATGCATGGTTCCATTCACAATAAAACTAATCTTTCTCAACATCTTAACTGCAATCTTGTTTCAAGCAAAAATGGTTTAAATGCAGTATTTTCATCGTTTTAAAAATATAAACATCATTAAATTAATATTTAAATTGAATAATTAAAATAACAAAAAGAAGGTGTATCTCAAGTATTTAATCTAATTACATATCTAAACAAGCATAAATGGGCACACATTCTTTCAGTTCATTTACTCATTTAATTTAGGTTCACTTTGAAATAATCCTGTTCTAATTCGTTTTGTTTCCAAGTAATTCATATTTTTATTTTACTTGATTTATTTTCTATTTTTTTTCATTTCCAGAAAATGAATCAATAACTTTTCAAAAACATGTTTAGCACTCATTTTTATTTTTGTTTCGTAAAATTTTCAGTTTCATTTTCCATAGATTTATCTAATTTTCTCCTGAGCATGAATCTTTACTCAAAAATCATTAAATCTTACATTCTGGAAAATATTTTAACTTTGTTAATTTAATAACAGTATCATTTTTGTTTCTCTTGTTTTGATAATTTTATCTATTTGACAGTTTGGGGTTTTTGAAGTTTTTCCAAATCTAATTTTAATATATACGTTTTTCTGAGTGAATCTTTTTCTAAATCTAAATTTCCTAAAATAATAAATCAACTGTCTTTGATTGTTTTCTAATCAAATTCATTCTACAATTTTCTATTTCTAACTGTTCAATGGTTTTTTGATAAAAAAAGTTTGATGTTTGATCTTTTTCCTAAAATTTTGATAAAAATAGTGATTTTCTTTCTTGATTTTCAATAGACTTAAATACCAGAATAAAAGAAAATGATTCCATTTAATCTTACTATAATCATGAATTTAAATAATGCTTATCTGATTCTACCTGATAATTCTTGAATCTGGAAGTAATTCTTTGTTTTCCTCTGTCTCTTTTTTGTTATGTAGTTGTTCTTATTGTTCTTATTTATTTCTTCTCTCTAGCTGCGTGCCTTCTTACCTCCTTACACCCCCATATGATGGAGAGTCATATTCTATTTTGCTTTCTTTTATCATACCTCTCTTTCCTGAGGGTTGCGTCCTTTTCTCTTTCTTCCCTTCTGGTTACAAGATTTGAAGATAGGAAAAACTCCAAGCTAATCAACACTTTGTTGTTCTTATTCTTGTCTGGCTTCCCTTCTTCTAAGCGCACCTCCTCCTTGTGCACCTTCTCCCTGCCATACTTTCTCCCTACCATACGTATGATGCGGTTTCTAAACTAAAAATAATTAACACTGAGACTCCCCCTATCTCCTGGTCGCACATGGGGTTAAGGTAATTGTTATCACATACACAAAAAATTGAATGGAACTTTACTTCCTCCTACGCGTGAGGAATATTCTTCCTTCTTGGTCACGCATGGAGTAAAGCAAATCTCCAAACTCCATTATGGTTGCTTCCCTAACATCTTCCCTCTATACTGGTCGCCCAACCTCCTTTCTCATGCATGAGGGAATAGTATCTCCTTCTTGGTCGCGCCTGGATTTTTAAGATATTTTGTAACAATACCAATATGAATCAAAATGAAATCTCCTTCTTCTCTACTCTGGCCATGTGGGTGATTGTGGCGAGTGTTTAGCAACTCTAGAAAACAAAATCACCAGTCTCCTTTCTAAAATGGATTTTTCCCTCTTCTTCCTACCAATTCCCCATTTTTTCCTCCTTACTTACCTCTTGCAAATGATGATGTTCTCAAGAAATCAGATCCAACTTTTGTGTTTGATCTCCAGCCAAATAGCCAGAACTCCAAGTTCCATTTTTTTATTGCATTCAATTTTGATTGAAAGATATTTTCTTCAACTTGTTATCTACTATTTTGAATTCCATTTCAATTTTGAACATATTTTTTTTCAATAACTCAGTTTTGATATTTGATTATTTAAACATTTATATTTATTTTTCTTATTTATCAAATGAGAAGAATACAATTGCATCAAATAACACTATTTTACCTCTTTTATAATTCTAAAATTAAAATTTTATTCCAAGAATAAATAATAGGGTAAGTGCACCAATTTGTGACACAATTTAGGTGCCAAATTGAAAAAATGATCCAAAAAAACTTGAAACAAGGCCTTTGGCGCACGCCAAATTTGGCATGCGCCAAAAATTGATTTTTAGACATTTGGCGCATGCCAAATGTGTTTCTACACATAAAAACAAAAAACGGGTTTGGAACCCTCATTTTTTGTTCAACCTACAGCTTGAGGAGGAGGAATTGAGGTCTGCAACTCATGCTCACCAAAACTCTTTCATTCTTTGCATCCTTAGCTTACTATTTTCCATGAGGATGTCACCAACATGTCAGAGAGGTCGAAGATTGCAAAGAGGTGTGTATTTCTATTCTATTTATTTTGAATTTGATTTAGAATGCAATGTTAAATAGATTTTTATAATAAAACTTTGTTCTAATTCTCAGGGAATGAATCTCCACCTCAAAACATTGACAATGCACAATCACCCCCTCATGAAGAGCCTCCTATACAAGAACAACCCGAAACCCCTCCATCAATTCATAGGCATCCTCAAGGAACACAAGAAAATATTCAAAATCTAATTGAAAACAATAAAAGAGACCTTCAACAATTAATTGCAAAATTAACCAACCATGCCGAAACCCACCCTTATAGAAGAGGGATTGCTAAATCATTGAAGTCAATTTTAACTCATGTAGGAGAAATGAGCGAGAAAATGAATTTTTGGTCAACTAAGAGAGATGAGATGAGGCAATTTTATGCTAATGGTTCATCATATGCAAATGTCAAAAAACTAAAAATTAGCAAACCCGAGTTGTGTGCCCTATTTAAAGACCCAAAAACCAATGAACCTTCATCCCATGCATGCGGGAGGTTCCCCATCCATTGGTGCCACCATGATTTAATTAGAATCAAATTTTGGGAGCGGTGGTGGATGGTATTTGACCAATCTCCATGCAATAATCATGAGGTGCCACAATAATTTTTTAGGAAACTCTATTGCGAGTTTATCCTCAATAAAATGTCAAACTATTTTGACATCTTAGACTTCCAGGGTAGGGGTGGGGGCTCCACACACAATAGACCTGTTGCACGACGTAATCCACAGTTGGCACCGAGAGCCTTGGGCAGACCCATGGTGGAGCATGTCATTGTTCCTTCCATTATTAAGGACAGTATAAAGGTGGAAATGATGAAGTCGATTGGCTCACTCACCCAGACCATTTTACAGTGTGCAAGTCCTCTAGTAGAGCCTGGTGTGGAGGAGATGTGTAGGCCCCGAGCTCCACCCCACCATTGTGGTACTTGTGGTGTTGTTTGCACGTACGATTATCAAGGTCCTCGTGATGCTGTTACACATCCTACGTCATTTGCAGAGGTGATGGCTTTCACAGATGATATTCTGAATGATACATTCGGCATTAACACTCAGGTAAAATTTAGCAAGTTATTTTAATGTTGTTTATTAAAATATATTTTGAAATTTAAGAATAACTAAATTAGTAGAATTTTGATATGATGAAATTTCAGGGTCGCACTATTCATGAGGGATTCTCTATTCCTATAGACCCTTATAAATTCTCGATGATGATTCCATAGGCATGCAACTAGTATTAAAGATATTATTATTGCATTTGAACAGTTGAATGTTATATTTGAATGTTTGTCTCATAACATGCTTTGGATTTCAAACAGTTTCTCGGTGCACCTTCTTCCTCCACACCTTGTGATTCATATCCTCAAACAACATACACTGAGGTAGCCTTTATTCATTAATGGTGTTGTAAATCTATGTTAGCTAGTTTTCATAATTTTGCGTATATACAAATCTGAAAAAATGATGAGAAACACAAACATTGCATTCAAGTATTCCTTGATCGTGTCACATTATGTTCTCCTATATCAACATGATACCTGAGATATTGTTTCATTTGCAGATGTTGATAAGAGATAGCCCTGCTAATGTTGGTGGCACAATGGACCATGGAGTGGCTGCAGCAATAGCCAGTTTTGATCCATTGAGAGAGGTATGAATAGATTAGTCGATTTGACATTATATTTGCTCTTTTATGGTCTATTATAGAAAATTTTCACAATAATTTTATGTAGTTTAATTTCTATCTTCATGGTTGCTACAGGTGATTGTCACTCCAAATCATGGACGTGGTGATGCTATAAATGTGCATGATGACTATATATGTGCGGTAAGTGATTATATATTTTTTTTTATTCCATTCTATAATTCAATTTCTATGTTTTAACATATTTACTTTTAATTGTATCAATTGAAGGTCCAAAGTGAAGAGAGGAGGAGTAGCGAGCATGTTCGAAAGACAAGACAAGCAATAGTCACTCCATCCAGCCGAATTTCGAAGGCAGCACGAGATCTATTTCCTTCCGCTAGAGGGAAATGACTATGTATTAGTGTTGTTTGTTGTATTCCTATGTGGAATTTTGGAACATATGTTTTGTACTATTGATATATATACGTGGTATTTTATGTCCATATGGCTCCTTTGTACTAAGCCTATATGGTTTTTTTTGGATATATTTATATACTTTTATCAATATATATCATTGTATAGCCGTTCGGATTTTTGATTAAAGAAACTCTTATTTTGCTACTGCCATTCTTGAATGATGTTATCATGTGTATCATGTAAGTTGTATGCTTGAATTTTGTAGGCATGGATTTTATTTACATTTAATGCTTAATTAATTACTTTTGAATGCTCAATAATCCCTGGATCTAAAGCATATTGTATAAATAATCTCCATTCGTGATGGTTTGTATCCTTTGGAATGCTTCAATTACTTGTGCCTTACCAATGTAGAGGCAAGGAGGCTCAAACCCAATCAGTCTGACAACCTATCTTCAAGGGGCTCCTAACAAGATTAATACAACCTATTTTGAGCAATCTACACAACCTCAAATCCCCAACAAACCAAACTCATCATTCAACACCTTACCCAAAAATCCACCCTTGTAGCACTTTGATGTAGAGCCAAGGTGGAGAAGACTCACAACAATGGAAATGTCAATTCTCAATCAAGAACTCTTCTACATAATGATTCAACCTAATAGGCATCAACCCACCCTCAAGGGTCTCAACTCCTCAACCTTGCAAATGAACAACAAGACTCCACCAAGGCCCTGCAAATACCATCAACATTCATTCAATGACAATTGAATCAATTGAGAACAATCCCTAAGTCAAATTCATGAAGGTTTCCAAAACTCACATTTGTGATTGGTTATTCTTGTAGTACTCAAAACTTAGTTTTAGCCAGATTTCTCCCAACCTTTCCAAAACAATAGACAATTACAAGATGGATTGAGATACCATTTTCAAGGCTACACAACATACCAAAGAATTAGTGGTCGCTCTTTTGGACCGACATAGACTTTCAGCACACCTACTTCAATTTTGGCTTCACAATTAGCCCTTTTTTCCAAAGGGACCACCCTTCCAACTCTAGGTATCTACCCAAATTCCTTGGAAAGTCTTAGGTCATGATGCCAAACCTCAAATTTTTGCATTATTTTGTGTCTACAGAGCCTCTAACTCACTATCCCAAGAAACCCTCCTAAACCTTCACAAAATCAAGGGTTTTAAAGAAACATACAACTCCAGACCTCTCTCAACACTTCCAAAGCCCCAAACACCTCAAAATACTTTTGCACAAACTCATCAAACCCTCACATAACCCTTACAGGCATTAATTCTTAAAAACCTCTCTTTGGTTCCTCACTTCCATGTTGGAAAACCCCTGTTCAGTCTTAGAACAGTCACAAAAATGCCACATAATTATGACTCCTTATTCAAAAATGAGTTGAAACACTTATTATAAAAAAAATTCAATCAATCCACTAAGATACAGTAGCAAATAGTAGGTGGATTGATTGTTACATCACAAATTTCCCCTCAAACCCTTGATTTAGCAACACTGGGACAGTCACTATTTGTGTTGCTTCTCTCTACAAACAAAGAGTCAAGACACCAAATAAAAAATAAATGAATTATAAAACATATAGGCACATCCTTTGAAATTATTAGACCATGAAGAACTTGTATATTCCCGTACAACACTCAAAAAGATCAAGAAAATAGTATTTTTCCAAAAAATTGCTCAAAACCATGGTGTTTATTGTGTAAAATTGTACAAATCTTCTTCCACTCTCTCATTAGAGCCTTGGTGAGGATTTTTAAAGAATTTTCCAACAACCATCTTCTCCCCAACGCCCATAACCAACCTTTGGATTAGTTGGTCCCTTAATAACATTTGTTTGTGTTAAAGTTGCTTTGTCAGCATTTTAAAACTTATATGATTTCTAATTGACTTCTAAGACACAAAACACCCTTTATTTGCATTATGCTTGATCTCTCAAAGCTAATTATACAAAATAAACCTAAATAAACTTACATTTCCCTATTGATGTATTCAAATAAAAAAAATTGATGATGTGGTGTAGGTGCTCCTGCAGCAAACTTAAAACCCGATCCAAGCCTAGTTTCCCCCAATCCTTCCAAAGGTCTAAACACCCCACAATACCTCTTCCCTAACTTAAAAGACACTCATAATCCCATTCCTTTCAGTATTTCTCAGATTCACTACTTGAGTTCCTTACTTTCATGGTGGAAACACCCTTGAACAGCATTAGAACTTCACACCCCACTGAGTTTATTCATTCTGTCAGCCTCCAAAGTATTCAAACACCAAACTAATCATGGTATAGGCCAATCCACCAAGCCATAGGGTTAGAACAGTAGGTGGATTGGCTAATGTGTCATGGTGTTGCCCTCAAAACCCTTAACACAGAAAATAAAGCAGTAACCAAGTTTTCTGATCCCACACACACCAATGGTGGATTTAAACCTTCAGAATAGATGCAAAGAGAGTAAACACATATGAAATCAAGTATCCAAAGCCTCAAGTCATGATAGACTTGTATGGGCCTATGCAAGGCAAAGAAAATTTAGGAAAACAAAGAAAACTAGTGATCAGCATTTTCAAAAGTATATTTTCTTATTAGAAACTAAACAAAATCAACCCTCAACTCAGGGTATTACATAAATATATCTTGATACCACCTTCCAACTACCCCTTGAGCCGATCAACCACCATAACCATCCTTTGTAGAAAATAGATTTTTGTAGTTTATATTCATGCATTGCACATCTTTCAAACTCAAAGCATCACTTCACATTGCATAACGAATAACTAGATGTTGATAGATGACAAAATTTCAATTACAATATAGCTTTTTACAAAGTCAACCTAAGTAGTTATGAAATTAATTCACATTGCATAACTAATAACTAGGAGCAACTGCCAAGTGCTTTAGCTTGTCATGGCATTCCATGAGACCACATTTCTTTGAGGCATTTTTCAAATAGTTCACTCCCTTGTCTAGGCTACGACATTTTTCATATATGTCTACCAAAGCATTTTATCAAATAGTTCATTGCCTTCTTGCTATGGCTAAAAGCCTAAAACAAATTCTTTTGAACAAGCTATGGATGCTTGGAAAAAATCTATCAAAGCATAATAGTAAGCAATAGCATAGACAAGCCATTGAACTTTTTGAAAAAATGCCTCAAAGAAAATTGGTCTCATGGTGATGGAATGCCATGACAAGCCATAGACAAGGCAGTGAATTGTTTGAAAATATGCCTCAAATAAATATGATCTCATGGTGATGGAATTCCATGATGAATGCCTATGGTGATGGACTATCATGGATTTCCATCACCATGAGAACACATTTCTTTGAGGTATCTTTTGAAATAGTTCACTACCTTGTCTATGGTATGACATTTTTCATACATATCTACCAAAGCATTTCATCAAATAGTTCATTGCCTTGCTGCTATGGCAAAAAGCCTAAAACAAGTGCTTTCGAACAAGCTATGGATGCTTGGAAAAAATCTGTCAAAGCATAATAGTAAGCAATAGCATAGACAAGGTAGTGAACTGTTTGAAAAAATGCCTCAAATAATTGTAGTCTCATGGTGATGAATGTAATGACAATAATCACCATGAGACCGCATTTATTTCAGGCATTTTTTCAAACAATTCACTGCCTTGTCTATGCTACCACATTTTTCATACATGTCTACCAAAGCATCTTCTCAAATAGCTCACTACCTTGCTGCTATGGCTAAAATCCTAAAACAAATGATTTTGAACAAGCTATGGATGCTTCGAAAAAATATATCAAAAGCATAATAGTAAGCAATATCATAGACAAGACAGTGAACTGCTTGAAAAAATGCATCAAAAAAATTGCTTTGAAATGATAAATTTAGTTGTGCTTTGATGCAGAGCCAGGGTGGAGAAGACTCGCAACAATGGAAATGTCAATTCTCATTCAAAGAACTCTTCTTCATAATGATTCAGCCTAATAGGCATCAACTTACCCTCAAGGTTTTCAAACCTTTAATCTTGCAAAATAACAACAAATCTCCACTAAGGCCCTACAAAGACTCTCAACATTCATACCATGGCAATTTGAAAACAATCTCCAAGTCAGGTTCATTGAAATCTCCAAAACTCAGCATTTTACCCATTTAACAAGAAGTTGTCCTTGTAACTCTCTCATCAGTCCCAACACACTGCCAACATGCTTCTTCATTGTTTTATCAGTGTTATCTATCTTTGTAGTTACAAACCTTGCTTTCTTTACTCTCACATCTACAAGAACAGGACATTCTATGGTGCCCACCATAAGACTTTCACACAAACTCGGTGTCATTACCTCCTTTGCTGCTACATCGGTCCTTATATCCACTGCCCCTGTATTACCAGACCTATAATGGTTCCCAAAACCAGAATTTTTTATTTCCCTCACAACACTTGCAGGCTCCTTGTTCCCACACATGATTACTTTGGCTTTCCCTTTCACATCCTCTAGAAGTGGAGTCAAAACAAACGTATGGCTATCTTTCCTTATGGTATACTTATTTTATTTCTCATCATGCATGGCACACCTATCATACTGCCATGGTCTTCCAAGGAGTATGTGACAGTAGGTCCATTGGAAGAATGTCACAAATAACACTATCCCTATACTCACCAATCTGGAAATCTACAATAGCTTGCTCATTTACTAACAAAGATTTACCATCACTTAACCAAGATACTTTGTAAGGTAAGCCATGAGGGATTCTTTTCAAATTTAGTTTATTCACCATTTCACAAGAAACCATGTTTTCAGTTGAACCTAAATCCACTACCATCCTACATACTTTACCTTGTACCTTGCAATTGATTCTGAAGAGTGATTTCCTTTGTGGGGATTCTTATGTTTGGGTACAAGAGAGGATCGTGCCTAGCATAAACGTACCCACCCGGACACGTTCGAATAGTTCATTTGGTCACACGAGCTGCAGAACGAAAGTTGCACCACTTTGCAACTTTCAACTACTTGCATTTGACAACTTTTTCCCCGAGTGAAAATTTGCCAGCATAGGAAAATGCCTCTTAGATAGAAAAAACCGAGAGAGGTTGTTGTAGAGGGGTGCAATGTTATCCCATAGGTTTAGACAGAGATTTCATAATCACCATGGTTTATGAGTAATACCCTATCAAATATTGTTGCCCTTTTGCACTTTGCACCCTTAAGGGATTGAGTCGGTTGAACCATAGTAGTTGTTTTGTTGAATGCCATACCCTAAGGTATGTTAGAGATGACCTATGTTGCATCGATTTCTATGAGGCATACGCTGCCCCTACCTTTTCAACCCTAAGCAATATGATTTTAGGGGTACTCTCGATGTTAGGAGTAATGTATAATGAACCATACCTAAGCCCTTGATATTTTTGTCATTTCTCTAGAAAAATGAGTTATCTTATTCTTTGTTGATGTAGACCAAGGCTACCATGTCATGTGAATCCCCCATGTTCTTAATGACTTGGAAACCCTTACCACATTAATCTATTGGTAGGGTTGCTTTCTCTTTCTCATATTGGTACAACAATTTGGAGATTTCTTCCTCTATAACCTCTTTGTTTAGCTCTCCCCACTTGGAGAAAACCATGGGTACAAATTTGATGATAGAAGAGGCTTTTTTCTATGTTTTATGGTTTTCCATATGTCTTAGGAGAATATGGGAGTTGTCCTACATAAAAATAACCTTTAAGACCATAGTCTCTACAACCCTTGTCTTGTCTCATATTTGGACCTTGATATTTGGAAAGGATTTATGTGAGGTGGATTATGAGGCTAAAGTGGATGAATCAATATAGGATGATGAATGTGAGGCAATATCATTGTTAGGCACTTGGAGTAGTTTTTGATATTTTTCTTCAAAGTTATGATAATAATGGAAAGGACAAGGGTGAAGGGCACACAATCAACTGAGAGGGGGGGTGAATTGGTAGATCCAAACAATTACAATTGTTAGTCTATGTTCAATCCTTTTGGGTCTAAGCAACCTTTTCTTTTAAAATTTGTAAGAGGTTAGTCTCTAATGCCTTGAATGATTCAAATTCACATGCATGAGTAGGTTGTTTTTTTATGATTGAATTTAAAAAAGACTGAGTTGAGATGTTAGGGTTTTTTTACCTTTTAGGTCTCTTCTACCAGTTTTTCGAGCTTTCATGGCAGTCAAATGTGCTACAAGCTTTCAAATGGAAGAATAAAAATAATTTAATGTCATGTATACATTGAAAAAGTGATGTAGAGCATCTACAAACTTCAGGGGTACTCATGACCCAAACCACAATTTGAGAAGATCAGTTAACAGTTCACCAAAAACTCACTTCAACTTTCAACAAAAACTCTTCATTTTCACTTGAAATTCACAAGGCTACCAAACACCAAATCATCAAATCAGTATTCCATATTCTCATCAAACCTTAATACACCTTTAACATCATTCTTTAGGAAGTTTCAAAACAAAAACATTCACTCATACCACTATTTGTACAGATTCACACTTTCTTGCAATCAAAACACAAAATATCACAAACCACATTGATTCTCCACAAAAAAATTACCTTTTCAAGGACCCATTATTGAATAATTTAACATATCAAAAATTAAGGTATAATTTTTTTGGAAGGATCAACCTTAAAAATGACTGTACTGCTGCTACAAGGCTTAATTTACTAGAAATTTGTCGTAAATTGACAATAATTTTCATAAAACATATCCAACCCATGATATAAAACCTGTTTGGGATACGCATTATTGAGTTATATAACATATATAAAACTTATGAGTGGCTGTTTTGGAACAACACCTTCAAAAAAACTATTGTTACGCTTGCATAAAGGCCAAATTAGGCTTGCACACATAGGGGTTTATTGAATCTTTACACTCCTGACCCAAAAACGCCTTACCAAGGGCTAAGATACATCAAATATGGTATGTACATACTTAATAAACCATTTCCCACTCCATTCCAAGGTCTTTTCTTCAAACCTTAACTTCTAGCCATGAATTACATTATACCAACTTTAGCAACATTTGAAAATCTACTTAAGTGACCACCTAATGACTTATTACATGAATTTAATACACCAAAATTGATCATTACACATCCCTGACACTTAATTTTAGATTTGAATACACACATTTGATAAATTAGCCTTTTGAAAGCATTTACATGATTTGGGTGCTCATGCACCACAGAGCAAATCAATAACAAGGATAAAAGGATACCATACTGAGCTTAGAGTTGATAAAATTTCAAATGCCTTGTTTTCTTTCACTGATTTTAAATGTAATATATGCATTTAATTGATGCATATATTAAGGAATATACACATTTGCATGTATTAATTTCTCATGATTTTAATATATCCAAAAATACACTAAGTCAATGACAAATATTAATAGTGATGGAAGAACATCTTGAAAATCTTCCCATTTGACAATACTTGTATCAATACATGCAGGGAAATAATCCTCCCATTTCCAGCACAGATCATGAAATATATTGTACTTGAGAAGAAACAAAAGGAACCATTGCCTAGTTTTGTTTTTCCATTCCACCTCAACTGGCCCAGCTATTTGCATTCCAAAATGGTTCAAAACATGTACATCCCTTGCTCCCTACGAAACACATGGGTAGTAGCCTATAGATGTGGTTGTGTAGTATCATTGGAATTTGGTCCACAAAAATACTACAAAAGCCTCTCAATCTTAGACATAGACTCACATAAAAATTATTAAAAGAGCAATAACTAAATAATCATAGTCATACAGCTGACAAGACCTACTATCACCTTCATGCATGCTAGATAAGGAGGTCAATTGAAGTTCCTACAATGGTGATGTTCCCATTCGCTACTTTATCATCCCTCGATTGCCCTACGTATAAATTTCAAATATATCATTGAGAGGCTTAACATAAAACATGTAGCATATAAGAATCCGATAAATCTAGGAGATGGAAAAGAAAGAGAAGATTGACAACCAGAAAATGCACCAGCAACCGATGTTTCTCATACCACTGAACACTTGCACCAACAACCGATGTTGTTCTTTTCTTATATACTTTGAAAAACTTCAGTATTACCTACAGTCACAATAGAAAAGGATCAATGATAGTCGTAAATGCATATGACATCAAACAGTAATGGTGAAAAATCCTTATTGCAAGGTGTTGGTCCAAAAGAGCGATCAATAACATGGCTTTACAAATTCAATGTGCATACTTACAAATCAATCTAGGGAACCATCTGGGTCTACTCTACTCTTTATTGTGTCGAGTATTGCCTCATGGTCAAACTCACGCACTTTCCACAAGTTCTTGTTCATGGGTCTACCCTTATATTTGATCAAATGAACGTTGGTGGTGACGACAAGGTTTGAATAGTAAAGAATTTTTTGATGCGTGTCGAAGTCCTCAAACAACCAAACTGCAACATTCTTAACTGGATACCTTCGAAGCCATGTTCCAGTAACAACCACTGAACCTATTGGATATTCTATGTTTTCTTCATCTATAATTGGGGACTCCAATTTCTTTTTGGCCTCGATACAACGGCACAGGTAATAATTTGTACCCTCTTCATTGTCTTCATCTGCAATCACCACATAAACATGCCCTACATTGATATGTTCATCTTGTTAGATTTTTTAACTAAGCAACATAATAAAACTTGTAAGTAAGATATATTACCTGGTTCTAGTAGGTTCGGTACATGATCAAATTCAATGGATGATTGCATCTTCGTGATTTGTAGAGCCATCAAGAGCTGATAAGTGTGAAGTGGGGTTAGACTTCTTATAGACCATTCGTCAACCCACTTTGTTGACTCACAATCATTCCATGATTGAAGTGTACATGCATAACAAAAGCATGCCATCTTCCTTGTATGGATAGTCCATGTACCTGCATTGGAGCTTCTAAAAGAGTATAGCTCGCTCGATCTTGTTAGTGTACAAAAATCCTCATATTTTTCAATGTTAGTATCATCTACTAAATGAAAAAATCTATGAACTAAAGAATTACCTTCACTACCTCGACCCATTGAACCATTGCACCACTGGACAATTGATCTTGCATGTATCAACTTTACACTGTTTGTGTACTTTAACTCTTCTCGTGCTAGGGCTCTTTTGATACATGCACCTGCTCCATCGTGCTCCCCCTTTCCATGCCTGACCTCTGAGAAGTTCCACATATGCTGAACACCACCAATCCTATGCATCCTACTCAACTAGTAAAACATTCTGGCATTCTTGAATTGTGATGTACAATTATCTAACCATATGATATGCTGACTAAATGATATGCCCCTGCTAGCCAAATCGACATAACACATATGAAAGCAACCTTCAACAAACTCTATAGAATGTGTGCGATCATCACTGATGTAAAAGTGATACTCCCTCAATACTTTCCTATTTTCCTTTGTACTATCATTTGCATGAATGAATGCTATATGTATAAATATAGTAACCTGCATAGAGTTGTAGTACTATGATTGAACCTCGTTTTGTGGTTGTAGTGTGTAGTTCTCAGCGAAGTTGACAACTGAAACGATATGACGAAGTGGAAATGTGTCCTTGCATAACTTGAAATGTGAGCCCAACCATTGTGCCCTGTGTGTATGCATTGCATAATCATAAACCACCTTATCACAAAAAATGCCCATAAACTGATACATTGGAATCTTATCACTGACCAATTCACACTTCTTTGCTTATTTCCCATCTTTTAGACTATATGCCATTGTCTTATATTTGCCAAATTCCACAATTTTGTCTCCAATTGTGTGTGTACTAGCCATGTGTTGGAAAATTGGAAAATGTTGCATGCCACCACAATGATCACATGTGCCATCCAAACATGATTTTTTGTAAAAAAATTGACCATCCTCTCTTTCACATAAAATGGAAGACAAAAACTTCCTTGACGATTTAGGTGGAGGCATTATGTTACATTCTTGCAAAACATTTTCAATATGCATATCTACACATGTACGTCGATAAACATCATAATGGTTAGAAAAATCAATATGAACCCTACAACAACAAGTAGTGCATGTGTGATTTATTTTGACATAAAAATGCTTTAGCATTTCAAAATACCTTTGACATATTTTAATTTCAGGAAACTTCTGTACTAAATCAGCAAAAAATTGGGTTTGAGTGGTATCCAAATAATGCATTGGATGTGGCTCATGGTTTTTACTACTAGTTCTCCTTCTTACAACATCTCTTTGATTAGGAGAGGTCCTTGTGTTATCCTTCCAATAATTCACAATTAAAGATCTCAAGCCTTGAGAAATTCTTGTGTCTTTCCATGGCACTCTACCCAAAAATTCCCATAACTCATTTCTATTTGTATCTTGCACTCTTTCATGCCTTCCTTTGGCTCTCATTAGAGATGATCTACTTATTTTCAAAGACTTACTTGCCTTTTTAAGGTTCATCTTGTTCCTTGTTTGATTTCTTAACAGTGTTGTCATCACACGTCGTGTGGCACAACTATCCTTTGTGCGTGAGGTGGAACTCACACTCTCATATGCACTCATCAAGTTCTTTACAATGGAATTTTCACTTGATTCATTCAAAACTCTTAGCCCAAGAGCCTTCATGGTGGGCCTAAATTTGAGTCGCCTCATCATTTCAACAAATAAATGGCATCTTCCACCCTCACTTAGCTTCGCAAAAACCAAACTCCATATCCTTTCTGCATATATTTGACATGTACGTTTTGGAATCTTATTAGGCATCCATTTCAAAACATTGGAATCAATATCAATCAAAAATGTAGGTTTTCTATGCAAAACTCTAGGAGGAGTTCTAAAATGTAAATTTGTGTCAATATTGGGAAGGTCAACAACATCAGGGATAGATCGTGTACCTTCAATTGGAGGTGCAATTGATGACATACCTTGAGATTGACATGTAAACGATGTTATACCTCCAACTTGAGATTTCATTTGTGGAGTTCCTTCAAATAGAGATGTGTTTGTTGTACTTTCAAAACGCAATGTTTTTGATGGTGTGTCTTCAATTGGAAATGTGATTTCTGATATACCAGGAAACCACATGTTGTTGTCAATGTGTCTTCAACTGGAGATGTGCATTGAGTTTCACCTATGGTTGATGATGTGCCCCCAACTTCTGTATCTATTCTTGTCCTTCCACGAACTTTCCTCATTCGTGCCCTTTGTTTTTCCAATTTGACATCTCTCTAAGATTGCACAGGAATTTGTGGTTGTATGGGCTGCAATTCCTTTGCTTCTTGAGATACATTTTTTGATTCTCTTCAACTTGTATTTTTAACTGCACGTTCTTCTGGTGTTAGAGGCTTCAATCATTTCCTCGGCATGACCTTGAATGCTACTTGTCCACAAACACACATAGAGCAAAGTTAAGTAATGCATTTTACAAAAATATTGATGTAGAGAGGGGTGGAAACCATTCAATACATAAAATCAATGAGAATCAATCAGATTCCAAAGAAAAATCAGATGTTCAACTGAAAATCCCAACTTCTACCAAGCTTTCCCTTATAGCATAGGTAACCCGGTTCAAGGGCCTTTTCACCAAGATTTTCCAAAAAAAATGACAAACTCAGGGATGATTAAGATACCCATTTACAAGTTATAAAACATAGGTAAACCCTAGCATCAACTCCTTTGGCCCAACATTGACTTCCAATAGACCCACCTTGGAAAAGGCTATTCAATTAGCCTAATTTACAAAGAGAGTAAATTTTAAACACTACATCTTTACTCAAAATCCTCAAACAATAGTATTTTATGTGTCAAAACCTCCAATTTCCTAATTTGTTTCCAGGTCCAAGACCTCTAGACCCCTAATACACTAAACTCTCTTGCCTTATGCAAAATAATTGGGGTTTTAATGAAACTCCTATCTCCCGGACCTGCTAGACCCATACAAAGAACCAAACACACTTACCAGACCCTGTACATGGTGAATAATACATTACATGGATGGTCCTTTCCACATTTTTTCAAAACACCACTTGAAGCCCTAATTTTCACCATGAAAAGACCCTGCTATAGTCTTAGAACATTATCCCAAACACCCAACCTTGACCCCACAACATTTTAAATAGGTTAGGCATGTATTTTAAAAGTTAGAGGACCCATTCCACAAGTTATAGTAGACATAAATAGTGTAATGGGTTGAATTACATAATGAAACCCCTAAATCCAAGAACACTGTGAAAGTAGGTAGCAACAGTAAAAACAATATAACTTTCGCTATACAAAAATTTAGAACCTCTAAA
Organism: Sequoiadendron giganteum; assembly: GCA_007115665.2. Taxonomy (NCBI): domain Eukaryota; kingdom Viridiplantae; phylum Streptophyta; class Pinopsida; order Cupressales; family Cupressaceae; genus Sequoiadendron; species Sequoiadendron giganteum. The sequence goes on from CM021110.1 coordinate 332,786,736, forward strand.
TAGATGAAAATGAAAGATAATTCATTAATCTACAACATCCAATGGGTTTCATATCATCTTACAATTTGTACAGGCCGTACAGCAACAAGAAAAGAGAGACAAACCAGTAAATTTCTAGAATTTAATAACATTCTTCTTGATAAAAAAAAATGGGGTACAAATCAACCAACAACCTCTCCTTCGAGGAATTGAAGTCTATTAAACATATTTAGAATGGTAGTCTTCTTGAAAATCATAGCTTGTTATTTATGGATGATCTTTGTTTTGTTTTAGATGTGAATTGGTTAGTTCAGCATTGAATTGAGGTTTTTGAGATTGAAGATTGTTTGAAACTAATCTAATTATGATTGTTGAAGGTTTTGTCTCCCTACTCTACATCACAAACCTAGGGTATAAATTTTTACCACCTAAATCAAAACTAGAGACTCTTGTGTTTATTTTTCTCAAAACCAAAATTTTGATTGTCAACAAAGTCATGAAGAATATGGATTCAAAGAAGGGTTTGTGATGCTATATCTTATAATTATTCACTATTTCTTTGGAAATGAGGTAACTTAGAAAGATAATAAGCATTCTCAACTATGTCAACTCACTTGAATTTATCTAAGCACATGTGATGAAGCTAAATTTTTTATGGAACAAAAAAAGTAATGGACACTTGCATTAACATTGATGAAAGCTATTAGGTTTTCCAAATTAGTTGAAAAAAGAATGAAATATGGTGAATTCCACTAGCCATGCCGAAAATGGACTACTATAAGCAATGCAAATAGAATTCATAAATAAATTTATATTAAGTAAATGTCATGTTTTTATTGTTTTTGTTCTTCAAACTCATAAAAATTGAACTTTTCTATGCAAATCTCATCTAATTCAATGTTGAATTCTAAGTCCAATTGTTATGATTAATAAAATCATTAAGGAAATTTAGTTTATATTGTCAAAAACAAACAAATATACTAAATACAAACATTTCAATTTACCAAAATGAATATATTACCTCAGATAATGTAAAATGATGTAGAAACTTCAAAATGTCTTCTTCTACGTTGTCTACTATGCAGATTGCTGGTAAAAAGGTGATGGATCAAGCATAGATTGGTACAATATGAAGTCAACTACATAAAAAAAATGTGTTTTTGACTCGGATAAAGTGATGAACCAGACAAATACAGGAGAATATGGGCCTGAATCATGGGGTGAAGCCTTATTTTTACTGTTTCAAGGTAAAAAACCATTTGGCGCATGTCAAATTTGGTGAGTGCCAAATATGTTCCTCTAAAAAGGACAGACTTGAGAGAGATAGAGAGAGACAAAGTGGGAAAGAGATAGAGGTAAAGAGAAAGAGAGGGAGAGAGAGAGAGGGGGAGGGAGAGGGTGTGGAAGGAAAAAACCTAAGAGAGGGAGAGAGGATGGGAGGGAGACACCTGAGAAAAGGAGTGGGAGTCAAAGTGGGAGAGATTGGTCGACCCCTATACCCTTTTAATCCCTCAACCCTCAACCCTCAACCCTCAACCCTTAAACCCTAATCCATCAACCCCCATACCCTCTTAATCCCTCAACCCTCAAACCCTAATCCCTCAACCCCTCTACAATCTTAATCCATCAAACCTTAACCCTCAACCCTCAACCTTCAAACCCCAATCCCTCAACCCCTCTACAATATTAATCCCTCAACCCTTCAGCCTTAAACCCCTATACCCTTTTAATCCATCAACCCATCAACCCTCAACCCTTAAACCCTAATCCATCAACCCCCATACCCTCTTAATCCATCAACTCTCAAACCCTAATCACTCAACCCCTCTAAAATCTTAATCCCTCAACCCTTAACACTTCAACCCTAATCCCTCTACCCCTATACCCTCTTAATCCCTCAACCCCTCAACCCTCAACCCTTCAACCCTAATCCATCAACCCCCATACCCTCTTAATCCCTAAACCCTCAAACCCTAATCCCTCAACCCCTCTACAATATTAATCCCTCAACCCTTAACCCTCAACCCTCAACCCTCAAACCCTAATCCTTCAACCCCTCTACAATCTTAATCCCTCAACCCTTAACCCTTCAACCCTAATCCCTTGACCCCTATACCCTCTTAATCCCTCAACCCTTGACCCTTAAACCCTAATCCATCAACCCCCATACCCTCTTAATCCCTCAACCCTAAAACCCTAATCCCTCAACCCCTCTACAATCTTAATCCCTCAACCCTTAACCCTTCAACCCTTATCCCTCAACCCCTATACCCTCTTAATCCCTCAACCCCTCAACCCTTAAACCCTAATCCATCAACCCCCATACCCTCTTAATCCCTCAACCCTAAAACCCTAATCCCTCAACCCCTCTACAATCTTAATCCCTCAACCCTTAACCCTTCAACCCTAATCCCTCAAACCCTATACCCTTTTAATCCCTCAACCCCTCAACCCTCAACCATTAAAACCTAATCCATCAACCCCCATACCCTCTTAATCCCTCAACCCTCAAACCCTAATCCCTCAACCCCTCTACAATCTTAATCCCTCAACCCTTAACCCTTCAACCCTAATCCCTTGACCCCTATACCCTCTTAATCCCTCAACCCATCAAACCTCAACCCTTAAACCCTAATCCATTAACCCCCATACCATCTTAATCCCTCAACCCCTCTACAATCTTAATCCGTCAACCCTTAACCCTCAACACTCAACCCTAAAACCCTAATCTCTCAACCCCTCTACAATCTTAATCCCTCGACCCTTAACCCTTCAACCCTAATCCCTCAACCCCTCACCCCTCAACCCTTAAACCCTAATCCATCAACCCCCATACCCTATTAATCCCTCAACCCCTCTACAATCTTAATCCCTCAACCCTCAGCCTTCAAACCCTATTCCCTCAACCCCTCTACAATCTTAATCCCTCAACCCTTAACCCTTCAACCCTAAACTCTAAACCACTATACCCTATTAATCCCTCAACCCCTCAACCCTCAACCCTTAAACCCTAATCCATCAACCCCCATACCCTCTTAATCCCTCAAGTCTCAAACCCTAATCCCTCAACCCCTCTACAATCTTAATCCCTCAACCCTCAACCCTCAAACCCTAATCCTTCAACCCCTCTACAACCTCAATCCCTCAACCCTTAACCCTTCAACCCTAATCCCTCGACCCCTATACCCTCTTAATCCCTCAACCCCTCAACCCTCAACCCTTAAACCCTCATCCATTAACCCCCATACCCTCTTAATCCCTCAACCATCGAACCCTAATCAATCAACCCCTCTACAATCTTAATCCCTCAACCCTTAACCCTTCAACCCTAATCCCTCGACCTCTTTACCCTCTTAATCCCTCAACCCCTCAAACCTCAACCTTTAAACCCTAATCCATCAACCCCCATACCCTATTAATCCCTCAACCCTCAAACCCTAATCCCTCAACCCCTCTACAATCTTAATCCCTACACCCTTAACCCTCAACCCTCAATCCTCAAACCCTAATCCTTCATCCCCTTTGCAATCTTAATCCATCAACCCTTAACCCTTCAACCCTAATCCCTCGACCCCTATACCCTTTTAAACCCTCAACCCCTCAATCCTCAACCCTTAAACCCTAATCCATCGACCCCCATACCCTCTTAATCCCTCAACCCTCAAACCCTAATCCCTCAACCCCTCTACAATCTTAATCCCTCAACCCTTAACCCTTTAACCCTTATCCCTTGACCCCTATACCCTCTTAATCCCTCAACCACTCAACCCTCAACCCTCAACCCCTAATCCCTCAACCCCTCTACAATCTTAATCTGTCAACCCTTAACCCTCAACCCTCAACCCCTCTACAATCTTAATCCATCAACCCTTAACCCTTCAACCCTAATCCCTCGACCCCTATACCCTCTTAATCCCTCAACCCCTCAACCCTCAGCCCTTAAACCCTAATCCATCAACCCCCATACCCTATTAATCCCTCAACCCTCAAACCATAATCCCTCAACCCCTCAACAATATTAATCCCTCAACCCTCAACCTTCAAACCCTAATCCCTCAACCCCTCTACAATCTTAATCCCTCAACCCTTAACCTTTCAACCCTAAACCCTAAACCCCTATACCCTTTTAATCGATCAACCCCTCAACCCTCAACCCTTAAAACATAATCCATCAACCCCCATAACCTCTTAATCCCTCAACCCTCAAACCCTAATCCCTCAACCCCTCTACAATCATAATCCCTCAACCCTTAACCCTCAACCCTCAACCCTCAACCCTCAAACACTAATCCTTCAACCCCTCTACAATCTTAATCCCTCAACCCTTAACCATACAACCCTACTCCCTCAACCCCTATACCCTCTTAATCCCTAAACCCCTCAACCATCAACCCTCAACCCTTAAACCCTAATCCATCAAACCCCATACCCTCTTAATCCCTCAACCCTCAAACCCTAATCCCTCAACCCCTCTACAATCTTAATCCCTCAACCCTTAACCCTTCAACCCTAATCCCTCGACCCCTATACCCTCTTAATCCATCAACTCCTCAACCCTCAACCCTTAAACCCTAAACCATCAACCCCCATACCCTCTTAATCCCTCAACCCTCAAACCCTAATCCCTCAACCCCTCTACAATCTTAATCCCTCAACCCTTAACCCTCAATCCTCAATCCTCAAACCCTAATCCTTCATCCCCTATACAATCTTAATCCCTTAACCCTTAACCCTTCAACCCTAATCCCTCAACCCCTATACCCTTTTAATCCCTCAACCCCTCAACCCTCAACCCTTAAACCCTAATCCATCAAACCCCATACCCTCTTAATCCCTCAACCCTCAAACCCTAATCCCTCAACCCCTCTACAATCTTAATCCATCAACCCTTACCCTTCAACTCTCAACCCTCAAACGCTCATCCCTCAACCCCTCTACAATCTTAATCCCTCAACCCTTAACCCTTCAACCCTAATCCCTTGACCCCTATACCCTCTTAATCCCTCAACCACTAAACCCTCAAACCTTAAACCGTAATCCATCAACCCCCATACCCTCTTAATCCCTCAATCCCCAAACCCTAATCCCTCAACCCTTCTACAATCTTAATCCCTCAACCCTCAACCTTCAAACCCTAATCCCTCAACTCCTCTACAATCTTAATCCCTCAATTCTTAACCCTTCAACCCTAAACCCTAAACCCCTATACCCTTTTAATACCTCAACCTCTCAACCCTTAAACCCTAATCCATCAACCCCCATACCCTCTTAATCCCTCAACCCTCAAACCCTAATCCCTCAACCCTTAACCCTCAACCCTCAATCTGCAAATCCTAATCCTTCAACCCCTCTAAAATCTTAATCCCTCAACCCTTAACCCTTCTAACCGAATCCCTCGACCCCTATACCCTCTTAATCCCTCAACCCCTCAACCCTCAACCCTTAAACCATAATCCATCAACCCCCAACCCTCTTAATCCCTCAACCCTCAAACCATAATCCCTCAACCCCTCTACAATCTTAATCCCTCAACCCTTAACCCTCAACCCTCAATACTTAAACCCTAATCCTTCATCCCCTCTACAATCTTAATCCATCAACCCTTAACCCTTCAACCCTAATCCCTCGATTCCTATACCCTTTTAATCCCTCAACCCCTCAAACCTAAACCCTTAAACCCTAATCCATCAACCCCCATACCCTCTTAATCCCTCAACCCTCAGACCCTAATCCCTCAACCCCTCTACAATCTTAATCCCTCAACCCTTAACCCTTCAACCCTATACCCTTTGAATCGATCAACCCCTCAACCCTCAACCCTTAAACCCTAATCCATCAACCCTCATACCCTCTTAGATCCCTCAACCCTCAACCCCTCTACACTCTTAATCCCTCAACCCTCAACCCTCAAACCCTAATCCTTCAACCCCTCTACAATCTTATTCCCTCAACCCTTAACCCTTCAACCCTAATCCCTTGACCCCTATACCCTCTTAATCCCTCAACCCTCAACCCTCAACCCTCAACCCTCAACCCTTAAACCCTAATCCATCAACGCCCATACCCTCTTAATCCCTCAACCCTCAAACCCTAATCCCTCAACCCCTCTACAATCGTAATCCCTCAACCCTTAACCCTAATCCCTCGACCCCTATACCCTCTTAATCCCTCAACCCCTCAACCCCCATGCCCTCTTAATCCCTCAACCCTCAAACCCTAATCCCTAAACCCCTCTACAATCTTAATCCCTCAACACTTAACCCTCAACCCTCAATCCTCAAACCCTAATCCTTCATCCCCTCTACAATCTTAATCCCTCAACCCTTAACCATTCAACCCTAATCCCTCGACCCCTATACCCTTTTAATCCCTCAACCCCTCAACCCTTAAACCCTAATCCATCAAAACCCATACCCTCTTAATCCCTCAACCCTCAAACCCTAATCCCTCAACCCCTCTACAATCTTAATCTGTCAACCCTTAACCCTCAACTCTCAACCCTCAAACACTAATCCCTCAACCCCTCTACAATCTTAATCCCTCAACCCTTAACCCTTCAACCCTAATCCCTTGACCCCTACACCCTCTTAATCCCTCAACCCTCAACCCTAAACCCTAATCCATCAACCCTATACCTCTTAACTATCAATCTCAAACCTTAACTTCAGACCTTTCTACAATCTTAATCCTCAACCTCAACTCTTCAAAACCCTAATCCTCAACTTCTACAATCTTAATCCTCAACCTTAACCCTAAACCCTAAAACTCCTAAACCCCAATACCTCTTTTTAATTTTTCAAATCGGGCCAACTCTCAACCCTTAAACCCTAATCCATCAACCCCCATACCCTCTTAATCCCTCAACCCTCAAACCCTAATCCCTCAACCCCTCTACAATCTTAATCCCTCAACCCTTAACCCTTCAACCCTATTCCCTCGACCCCTATACCCTCTTAATCCCTCAACCCTCAACCCTTAAACCCTAATCCATCAACACCCATAACCTCTTATTCCCTCAACTCTCAAACCCTAATCCCTCAACCCCTCTACAATCTTAATCCCTCAACCCTTAACCCTCAACCCTCGATCCTCAAACCTTAATCCTTCAACCCCTCTACAATCCTAATCCCTCAACCCTTAACCCTTCAACCCTAATCCCTCAACCCCTCAACCCTCAACCCTTAAACCCTAATCCATCAACCCGCATACCCTCTTAATCCTCAACCTCA
>CM021110.1:332794043-332840723 GCA_007115665.2 Sequoiadendron giganteum
CCTCTACAATCTTAATCCCTCAACCCTTAACCCTTCAACCCTAATCCTTCAACCCCTATACCCTCAACCCCTTTACAATCTTAATCCCTCAACCCTTAACCCTTCAACCCTAATCCCTCGACCCCTATACCCTCAACCCCTCAACCCTCAACCCTTAAACGCTAATCCATCAACCCTCATACCCTCTTAATCCCTCAACCCTCAAACCCTAATCCCTCAACCCTTAACTCTTCAACCCTAATCCCTCGACCCCTATACCCTCTTAATCCCTCAACCCCTCAACCCTCAACCCTTAAACCCTAATCCATGAACCCCCATACCCTCTTAATCCCTCAACCCTCAACCCTCAACCCTTAATCCCTAATCCCTCTACTTGAGAGAGAGAGGGAGAGGTGGTTGGAGGGACATGCTTGAGAGAGAGGGATAGGGAGAGGGAGAGAGAGAGGGAGTCACTGTGAGAGGGAGAGGGTGTAGGAGGGGGAGACTTGACAAAGAGAGAGAGAGAGAGAGAGAGAGGAAGATGGGGTAGGATGGAGATACTTTAGAGAGAGAAAGAGGGAGATAGGTTGGGAAGGAGAGACATTAGAGAGAGGGAGAGAGAAAAGTGGGAGATAGATAGAGGGAGGGAGAGAGCGAGGGAGAGAGGGAATCACTGTGAGAGGGAGAAGGTGTAGGAGGGGGAGACTTGACAAAGAGAGAGAGAGAGAGGAAGATGGGGTAGGACGGAGATACTTTAGAGAGAGAAAGAGGGAGATAGGGTGGGAAGGAGAGATATTAGAGAGAGGGAGAGAGAAAAAGTGGGAGATAGATAGAGGGAGGGAGGGAGACAAAGTGGCAAAGAGAGAAGGAGTGGGAGAGAGAGAGAGGGAGATACATAGAGACAAAGAGAGAAACTTGAGAGATGGAGTGGGGGTAGGAGAGAGAGGGAGCACTCGGGATAGAGGGATTCGAGAGAGATGGAGGGGGTGGGGGGAGATACATGAGATAGAGGGAGAGAGAGAGAGTGGGAGGGGGTGGGAGGGAGATATTTGAGAGAGAGGGAGAGAGGGAGAGAGAGAGGGAGAGGAGGGGAGTGATAGAGAGAGAGAGGATGTGGGAGAGAGATAGAGGGAGTGAGTGAGAGAGACAAAGAGAGGCCTGAAAGAGGGAGAGGGGTAGAAGGGAGAGACTTGAGAGACAAAGAGGGAGGGAGAGTGGGTGGGAGGGAGAGACTTGAGAGAGAGAGAGGGAGAGAGAGTGGGAGAGAGATAGAGGTCATGAGAGGGAGAGGGACTTGAGAGAGAGAGGGATAGATGGTGGGAGGGAGATACTTGAGAGAGATGGAGAGGTAGACGAAGACAGATAGAGGGAGTGGGACAGGGAGGGAGTGGAAGAGAGATAGAGGGAGTGACTGTGAGAGGGAGAGGGGGTAGGAGGGAGAGACTTGTCAAAGAGAGAGAGGGAGAGGGGGTAGGACAAAGATACTTGAGAGAGAGAGAGGGAGAGGGGGTGGTTGGGAGAGACCTGAGAGAGAGGGAGAGAGACAGAGTGGGAGAGAGTGAGTAGGAGAGAGATAGAGGGGGATGGAGATACCCAAGAGAGAGATGGAATGGGAGAGAGATAGAGGGAGTGAGTGACAGACCTAAGAGAGGGAGAGGGGGTAGGAGGGAGAGACTTGAGAGAGAGAGACAAAGAGAGAAAGATAACAACCTAAGAGAGGGAGATGGAGTGAGAGATAAAAAAGATCAAAGAGGGAGAGTGAGAAAAGGGGGTTGGAGTGAGATAGATTTATTTAGGTACCTACATGGGAGGGAAAGAGACCTAACAAAGGGGATTGGACTGAGAGAGTAGTCTAGGTTGCGTGGGAGGGAGTGAGACCTGAGAGATAGAGACTTTAGATGCATAAAAATTTATCCAGTTACGGTAACGAGTTAGAGAAGGTATGAAAGGTAAAACCTCGACTATCCCTCTACGATCATAAATTGTGCACTCTAAACATTTTCAAAGTTGTTCACCAAAGAGGGGAAATTCCAATTCTATCCAAAGCAGGCCATTTGGTGCTTGCCAAATGACTCATCACATTTGGCACATGTGAAATTTAATGCACACCAAATGTGATGAGTCATTTGGCACTCGCTAAATGTCTTTCTTTGGACATGTTAATTACCAGGATTTGCCAAATTTTGTCATATTTTCATTCGTGCTCCCCGTCTCATTTGCACGTCTTTCAATGCAAGTTTATAAAAAAACTGTGATAACGTTAACCTCTCTCTTAGCTATCTAAATATGTAAAAAAAAATCATTTTGATTTAGTTAAAGTTTTGATCCATGGCTTCTATTGTAAATGCCTTCGTTTTTGGTCAAAAACCAACATGTGCTAGGTTTAGGATAGATTTTTACATGTTCATTGGAACGTGAAAAAAATTACATTTTTTGAAACTAGATTCCATTCTACACATGATGAAAAAAAAAATCAATTTTCGATTAGTTTGCAAACAATTTGGGGGGGAGCACGCTCAAATTTCATCTTTTCAGGATGTGTCCACTTTGAAAATTCATAAAATATTATATATTCATTAAAAAAATATCCGAAAGAAGGAGGATAAACTACATGGTGTTAGCTAATTTCTCACTGTTGGGATTTTTGAAATTCTAAAAAAAAGTTAACCAAAAAGGGGGGATCCCTCAAGCGCTATGCTATTTATTTTGATAAAAAAAAGGACCTGTTTTGGGCCCCCCCCTTTTTGAGACCCTTAATCTTCATTAATTTCAAAAAACAATAGTAGCTTAGAAAGTAGACTTGGAGCACTTCAACTTTTTTTTTTTCCGAATCTTGAAATTTTGAGCGTAACTATCTTCATTTTCTCGTGCAAATCAGATTTTGCTGATTTCAGAAAAAAAGTGGCATCTTTAGAGCCAAAATTGTGTCACAGATTGGTGCACTTACCCAATAGGAACATTATTATTTTTAACTATTAATAAATTATTGACACAAGGAATTCAATTTATTTAAATAAAAATCAATTTTCTTCACCAAATAATCAAATCGTCATTTAAAGCAAACATATTTTGTTTCACATATATTTGAGAAATCAATTAAACTTAATTTAAAATTTGCAAGCATAATCATCACAAAAATACTTTAAAATAATAATTAAGTGTGTGAGAGAGATTTCATCATCCTCATAAACGTCTAATGGCTAAAACGACTCTACCTGATCAATGTTCTCACCTTCACTCACGTTCACATGTTCCTGCGCTCACTTGCACTCGAATTTTCATCAACAAAGACAAACCCCAAATTTCACAATAATGCAATTCAAATCATTTCATTTGCATTTCAATTTCAATTTTAATTTCAATTTTAATTTCAATTTTACTTTCAATTCAATTTAAATAATCATATAATATAAATATTAAAAATCTCATGATTAATAATTGCATTTAAATCATCGACAAAATCAATACGTGACACGGGAACTGAGAATTAACCCTCTTGAATGCATAGAGAAATCACCCTTCAATGAAAATCGAGCCTCTCGATGCCACTTTCCTCCAAATAGCAAAAAATGTGCCTCGGGTGAAAAGAAACGTTACAAAGCAAAGTGAAATCAAGCTTCCACAAAGAAAAATGCCAAGAAACTGTGGAAAAAATGTGCCTTCTAAACAAAAATGCCCCTTCAAATAAAAAATGGGCCCTCCAAATTCTCTCACGTGACAGTCAGAGTTAAATCATACCTTTTAAATGAGAATCACAATCTTCAATTGAATGAAACATAGCCTTTGCACAGCTAAAAATGCCTTACACAACAAGATGTCAGTAACAGGAAAATGAAATGATTGAAATAAGGCAAATAAGGCAATTTTAAAATTTGAAAAATTTCAAATTCCAAGAAAATAAATGATCTCAAACACTCTGATGAAAACTTTGAGGAAGGAGAGCAAAATGGTTGGCTCTGATACCATTTTGGTGTCATCCACCTCCAAGGAGCATCATCTACAGCAAATCACCTTTACAAGATAGAGAGAATCAAAAGCTATTTCACCAAGAAAGAGTGAATAAAATTGAGATACAATACATAATTTATAGAGTTCCTTATAAAGGCATGAAATATTTGGCGGGTATAAAACTTCCTAATACAAAAAAAAAAAAACCACCCTGAATAATTAATTAAACTATTCTACCTAAGTAAGCTTAAGCAAGTAAATGATAAAAACCATTTACTCCAACAATTGTATTATTTTAGGTGTCATCTAAGTGACCAACTTGGAAGGGCCTATATCTTTGTACTCTCCTCACCATGAGGGAAATATTTCATATTCAAGTCACTTTTATCATCAAGAGAATTTGTAAATCTTGGGAGTCTATTAAGTTCCAGCTTCTCTACGTGGTAAAGTATTTCTATAACATCCTTTCAATCAATTGATAGTCTATTTGGTGGTCTCATGTTCTATATTGCCATGATCACCCTTTAGATAAGGTTCTATGGATCCACATCTTGAATAGTTTTAAATGAAATGAATTAGAGTGCTACTAGATCTCATTAACAAAACTATCAAGATTTGTCTTTATTTGCTATAAATTAAAATAAATTTTGTATATGTATCTAATGAGGACTAGGAGACCTTTTAGACTATTATTGATACTAATCCTCCTTATATAATTTAAAAATTTAGGTTTAGATTATTCAAGCCTTGGTGGAAGGATTTTAAATGGTATCCTTGTTAGGGTTAGAAGGTAGATATCTAACAAGCTAAATGCAGATTTGATCAATAAAAAAAAGAAATAAAACACACAAAAAATTATAACAGAAACAAGACAACACAAAGAATTTAACGTGGTTCACCCAATTCGGGCTTCATCCACAAAACTACAGGCATCCAATGATTTTATTATCCAGTGAAAAATATATTTCAATCTTGCAAATAATACCATGCTACAACTCCCCATCCCTACTGCTTATAACAAGCTTTTAGAAGCTTCCAAAAATTAGAGTTTACAAAGTCGGCTTGTTTTCTTTTTTGAATACATGAAGAGTGTACAGTATAGCATGATCAGTCACCACATACCAACAATCCTAACATGTTATTTCATGATTTTAATCCTCATAAATCATATTTATGCATTTATCCTCATCTTCCTATAGTTGGTCAACTGAACTATCATTAGCAACTTTAGTCTTCTCATGGTAATTGGCATCATCAATTCTCTCATACTTGGTCCATAATTCTTGATCCTAAATTGACCTATTTTTTAGGTATGTTTTGTATCAAGGCTTTCCACTTGGTTCTCATTTAACTAATATGGAACTCATTAATCTCTATTATCTATTTGTGGATAGTTTGAGACTATCAAGTATCTCTTCTAGTATTACACCAGAGCCCAAAAATCTTTGAATTACATTCAGATTTCTTCAAGTCTTTTAATGTCTAATCCTTTTGTCATGTAATATTTGTTTTTAAGGTATTTCCCTTGTATCGCTTTCAATATACCCAAATTTAGCATGCTTTTAGAGTGGAAATTATCTTCATCATTTGAAAAGACTTGAAAATAACTCTTTTTTAGGATGTTTGATTGATATTCATTTTTATTTATATACTGATGAGTCTAGTTTATGGTCTAATTATTGATAGATTTGTTGTCCATTTCTAGCAGTTGTCATAAGACTTTGATGCTCATATGTTGATATTTTTATGATATTTCCTTACAAACACAAACTTTGGACATGAACTTATTTTCATAACTTTTAAATGATATTGACATGCTATAATCTAACCATTTGTATTAATTTTGCATGGATTAATGAATGTATCTTTAAGATGATTATGGATATCCAGTTGTTGTGCCTACTAACATTTTCATGTAGCTATAATTAAGGCTTACAATTTGGGAAGATTCCTCCGGCTGGGCATCTACCATATCGGTCAACAAGGTGGACATTCAATGAAGGAAGGCTCTCGATGGCGGAAATATTCCTCATGCAAATTAAACTATAGCCACCTTGTAAATGCTCTTAAATGTCTATTGAGTGTATTTAGGCATCATTGTTGTGCCAGAGTCACATTAAGGAAAGCATGTCTAATAGATTATGTGCATGTGTAGCCGCCTTTCCTCTCTTTCTACACTTTTCCTAATGTCACGTCCTTTGATTCTTTCATAGTTGATTTCCTTGCTAGGTGGCTAGATAAATAAGACTCGGATGCTCCTTCAGAGGTTTAACAGTCTAATAGGAAGATTGCTTAATTTGATGTACTCACACTCTTAGTTTTATGTAATACAGTCATGTTGCTCAAGTGTACTCATGTTTTCTGTTGGTTTTTTTTTAACAACTAACCAGTGCATTCAAAAAAACTTCTAAGGAATAGACAATTCCCATATTCAAAATTCCTAACAATGACTGGCCAACTAACAAGACCTATTCATAGAATAAGATCTTCTACACGTTAGGCTCTATGGGACCAAGGAGGGTGTTCCTATAGGTGTTCATTGGTGAAATATTTTATTGAACACATTATACTCACAGATCATTTTACTCGAAAGGCATTACTACAAAGTCTACTAGGAAATTGGCTTATTTCCGGTTAACCTAATACCATTCAAGCAAAATTCTACCCATCATGACAATTGAAGCAATATTTATGTCAAATTAAAGTAATATGCAATGAATTCGAGTTGATACCCCAACTTGGTCAATCTTCAACAATTTGATTAACCCATTAGGTGAATCATTAAAGAAAACAGACTAGTGCCCCGTCCATTGGATGATAGAGTCACACATACAATGACCCGTAATACATAAATGACCTTGAATCTTAATAAAGTGGACTACCCACATAACATCTTTGTGTTAAGGATCTCACAATGTCTAATGCACAACTTCTTATCAAATCCCTTGTAATTAGATATAAACCTATAACTCCATTTAATCATCTAATTGATTACTTGTATCAAATCCAAATGAGACATACATTTGAAATAGTGTCCAAAAGGAAATGAAACCATTATCAACAATTTTATTTACAATTTAATCAAATCCATCCAAGAGAGAAAATGCATCAAAACTACGCTTTCATTTGTATATATATCAGTCAAATTTGTATACAATTTAAGACACCATGTATTTGTTTCCCCAAAAAAGCTCAAAACAGACCAGCTATTCTATTCCTACCGTGTAGTTCTCTGTACAGCTAACACAAACCTAACCAAATTTTTTGTCCTCTCCAAATGAGCCCTGAATTCCCTTTTATAGATCAAGGGAGAACAATAAGCTTCAGACTCAAAATTTTATTTCATTACCAAAAACTCATTTCATACAGCATTTTAACCATATTTTCTTTGTCATGCAAAGATGATGCAAAATGAGAAAAACCCAAACTGAAACCGTTAGCAAAAAGGAACTGCAAAATCCACCATAATTCCTCTTGTCACCCCCGCACTAAAATGAACCCAACATCTATAATGCCACATAGGGAAACCGCAAATGTTCAGCACCAAAAAATGCCACGCATACCAAAAAATGAAATAGCCACCCCAGCATACACTATCGACACGAAAATAGAGAACACCACAATACACAGCAACCCATCAGTTTCCAATCACCTTGCTCCTTCTAGTGTCCAAGCCACAATATACTTGTCCACTTCGATTTGTCACCATAGGGAGAGATAAAACCTCAGCTTCCTCTTCTTTTTCTTTAGGTGGCACGGTATCAACTTACCCACTCGGGGTTCTAACTGCCAATGGTGCAACGGATATAGCCTTCTGACCAAGAAGCATACCCTGACACAGGAGCTCAAGGTACCGAGCATAGTCAGATTTAATTTCAAACTCACTATCTGACACGCTGCACATAAGACCTATGGGCAAGTGTTGGCATCCGTAAGAACCACCCCCATATCTCACTCTTTTCTTAATTCTAGTAGCAAAATGTACTATTTTTTTCCTTCGTCGTGGGACTCTTGCATTTCCACATCCTACAACTGCAACCTCGGGTTGCATTGGGTGGTTGCAATCCGGGTGGACCTCTTCACTAGTTCTGATGGCTTACTCATCTTATAACCAAAGAAAGCAATATGCTCAATCCTCTAATTATAAATAATAGCTTGAATAGTTCATAATTCAGTTGTTACAGTGAAAACAACAACATATCACTTCTATTTATTGATCAAAGTCATAATATTAGTTACCAGTATTTAATTAGGACACGTGCGGGCAAACCAATTCATGGCATGTGTAACACCACCGTTTAAATCTCAAGTACATGAAATCCTGCAAACCACTCCCCACAATTACCAACACTTGTGTCTCCACATGAGTTAAGATTAACTCAATCCTTCTGCAAGACGTTATCCATTAATGTGACCTAGCTTACACAGGGTAAAACGGCCATCACATGGCATTTGTTCAATTTTGAATGCTAGTTGTCAATCATTTGCCTTGGTGGAGGATCTAATAGCCCATATTTGCTTGACCACCTTTGGTTTGTCAGCGACACTTCGTTGGGATGTTTATGATGAATAGTATTTTCCCATGTTGGATGACACTTTTGTAGTGTGGAACCCCACGAGCTAGGCAGGCACAGACAGATGTCAAGATCTCGTTGATCTCACTAGTCTTAACCATCTTTCACTTTTTCTTAGCGAGCATGCGGGTAACAGTGAAGATCGTTCTCGAAGCTCAATCATATCCACTTGTTGAAAATACCCAACCCTATGAGCAGTAGTGGGAGCTGGGTCCCATGTTGTGCATGGACACATTTCTACCCTTCGCTGACCTCGTTTCATTTATCACGCCATCACTTAACTTTCATGAGCTAGCGGGGTGCGGTTCAGATCTCACCCTAAATATTTGAATCTCAAATCCTACACTAGACACAATGTTAGCATTAAATGGACATGACATGATATATTCGGTAATGATATGACCACAGAGGAATAAGTGACTTAAGATTAAGTCATCGGGCTAAAATAAAATCTAGCTTAGGAAAAGGGCTTGAGCCAACAAGAAATTTAATGACTTGCACTCTGGGTAAATGGGGTCAGTAAACTAACACATCAGATGGCTTGAGGGATGACTTAAAACATTAGTGATTGATGGGGCAGGTCAACTTCAAAACATAATGCTTGCAAACCCTTGCAACCAAAACCCTACTCATTCATGGGGATTAAAATGGATATTGAACCCATGGAGGCCAAGAGAAAAATTCTTCAGAATTTTATGAGCTCCATTAGCAGCTCATGCTCGTGGATGCATACCCTTGGCGGGTATGGAAAGAAACAAATCTCCAGTTGAAGAAGACCAAACAAAAAGGAACCAAAACCAGGAGCTCGCTTAGACAAGGCAAGCAAACGCAACAAAAAATAAACAAAACCCAGCAACCAATATACAAGGTTTACAAAATATATAAGGGAATATTTTATAGGGTGGGGCCCCAGGCCCCAAAATTCAGGGAAAACCTTTTCCCCTATCAAAGACTTTATCCTGCTTACTCTAAAGTGAATGCACATGTATTGTATGTAACTTCAAACCATCAGTGGCACCATGATCAATATCAATAATGTTGCTCATAATAACACTTCTCACATTGTCTCTTTCAATCAAAGGTTCCTCCAACTGAAATGAGAAAATGAATCTATCATATCCCATGTTGTCATGAAGCATGTAATCACTTTCACTTTGTTCATCAAATTTGAAGACTTCATAAACACTTTGGCTCAAATTAAAACAATTCTTAATAGATTCAAGAAAGAAGGTGCAACCAGGTCCACCACTTGCATGCTCACCACAAGTGCTACCCCGATGAGATGAAATAAGTTCCATAATTAAATCCATCAGATGGGGAATATCTACAAAAATTCAACTGCAGATTCATATTGTCCTAGATTACTCTCACAACCACATATGTCTTTGGATTTCCCTTCACCTAGGTGAAAAGATACTGTAATGCTTGCACACTCTACAAATATATCAAGTGACCCTTTCTCCTCAACACAATTTTGATTTGCACAAGAGTTGGCATCGGTATATTTATTGATAGTACCTATTAGATGCTCATTAGAATCTTCTTCAAAAAGAGGATTGCTCCTACACCAATAAGGATTATCATTTGCAACTTCATTATCAAAGAAATATTCATCAAACAAAACATTCTTCCATACATTAATTGGATGTATCTCATCATCTTTAAAAATAGGATGCCAATAATCCAAACCATCAATTCCCTCAAGATCTACAAATTCATTTGAACAAAATAGAGAAGCAATCTTGCTATTCTCCTCATCTATCATGTCTTCAACAATTGATCCATATTCAAAGCATTCTTCACAAGATGAGAACCGTTCTACATTTAAGAAACATACAGCTTCAAGGCTATTAACATACCGCATACTAGAAGTGAGAGATTCCATCTCTAATTCATACAAAAATTCATATTCAATTGTGGATCTCCCCATTTTAGTTTCCTCGTCGTGATTCTTAATACATACCATAGTATCGATACCAAGTGCATTCCCTTCATTGACTGGTGTAGGGTTGCTGCCAACCAAATAAAATTGGAAGATTTCATTGTCCACATCTTGTGTATGTTCATAGTTCATAACATCACAAGGAAAATAGTTATACACCACTTCATTGCTTTCACACTTTATTTTTTCATCCTCGTGATTATTACATGTATCCATTCCCAAGTTATTAGTGAAATGGCAACATTCAACAATCAATTGTTCTGCTTCTAGCACTTCTTTTTGTCCTAGCATTCTCAACCTCAAATCTTCTCCAACAAGGCAACTATTGCACACATCATGAGAATTCAATAAAGGTACATGACCATGCTCAGTATTTTCTATAACATTAATCCAATCTACAACTTGGTCCAGGCTATGATGCTTCAACTCCTCAGACCACTGATTAGATCCTGACACATAAGCTTCACAAAACAAGTTGATGCACAATAGCTCACTAGGTCTTAGATACTTGGGTGTTTCCATCAGAGCATCCAAAAATATTGAAAATAAGTTATATGGAGATTCATTTGCATGTCTTTTCATCTTAGAAAAATTCTTGATAATAAGGGTTGCATCAAATTTTCCCTTTTTTGGTCAATGTGAAGATGATGCTAACTCAGACTCTGCATCTCTTGGGAGCAAAGTAGATATAACATTTCTAAGATTCCCTTCTTTGAAAATCCTTTTACCTTCTGACTTATTTAGCCAAGAAGGTAGGGTACTGATAGAACCACTACTTGCAGGAACTTTCATCATTGAATACTTTAAATTATTCTCAATATCCATGGAAGTGTGATATGCCTTAAGTAGTGGTCCAGGATCTTTATCTCTCAGCAAAAAGTTCATCTTCTTGTCAAAAGCCCCCAAATATGCAACCAAACATTTTGCATCACTAGGTCTTATATCTTGAGGGATATCTCTAATTGCCTTTGCAAATCGGAGGTTAAAGGTAGGAACTAACTCCCCCTCACCTAGATGCGGATTTCCATGAGATTCTTCCTTACCACACTTGGGTTTACCCTTTCACCAAATTTTTCAACAAAGGCCTTCATAAACTATCCCCATGAAGCTATGGAACTCACAGGAAAATATGAATACCAATCCCCAGCATCATCCTTCAAGGATTGCACGAACAATTTCATGACAACATCTTCATGATTAACTTCATAATCCCCCATCACATCTAGGAATAGTTGTAGATGTTTAGAGGTTGATTCAAAACTTTTCCCTGTGAATTTGGGGAAAAAATTCCTCACATTCTTAGGGATCATGTGTGAAAAACCTTTAATTCCACTAAAAACTAACGGCATATACCTTTCCATAATAAAGTCCCTTTGAGGACATGACATGACTTCTTCCCGTTGCATATTTTCCTATTTCTTTATGGGTAAAATCCTCTTAAAAGGTAATTCTCATAAGAACAGTATACTTCTCGGATAAATAGAAACTTTGCACATAAGAAGTATGAGAAAAATCAATACTATTCCAGGTTGTCTTAATGCAAACCCATCTAATAGGGAATCATTTATTATATTCCAAAATGTTCAAATATGGCTTCAATATACAGTTTCTTGACAACCATGAATAAAGATTACCTGGAGATGTTTCAAGTGCTACAAACTATCCTTCTAATTGCAAATATTTGCAGATCTGGAACTCTGTTCACTCCCTCAATAGATTCTTCTTGACAGAGTCACCACCTCTCTTCTCAGAGGACTGAATTTCAAGCATTATGAAACTCTTTCGCATCTAGACTTCTCTCTAAATTCCTTTCACCAACAGAGCACCATAGATCTTGAAATTTTCAGGTTGACTACAAGAAATCTTTCCCCAGGTTTGAAATCCTTCAATATTTGAACACAATTTTAGAATGGAAAATAACTGACTCTATGCAAATGATATGACTCTACTTCTAAATGGCCTACAGCTGGAAATTCAGAATTATCCCCAGTAGATTCACCATTCTGTTGGGTTTTTTTTTAACAACTAACCAATGCATTAAAAAAAACTTCTAAGAAATAGCCAATTCCCATATTCAAAATTCCTAACAATGATTGGCTAACTAACAAGACCTATTCTGTAACAACTCCCATGTTGGTATTTTGTTGTTTTCCTTCCGTGATGGATTCCAATAACTGTATATTTTGTATTTGCACTATTTGTCTCTTAATTATTTTGTATTGACACCCGAGAGGTGTAATTATGTGACTATTTATGACTGGATTATATGATTACATGCTTATATGTTTGTATGTTGTTATGTGGTTGACATGATTATTGTTTATGCTGGATTACATGTTTACATGCTTATATATTAATATGTTGTTATGTGGTTGACATGATTATTGTTCATGCTAGATTTCATGTTTACATGATTAGTTATTATGCTAGACTACATGCTTACATTGTTATATATATATTGTTGCCCTTGTTTATGTATAATCATGGACAGGAAAATGATAATATCATAACACTCATAACTGAGAGGCTTATGATATCTTGATCATTTTTCATTATGATTGATGTTGTTTTAGATATATGATATATGATTTATGCACATGTACTTTAATGTTTGAATTGGAGTGATGCAGGTACTGAGTACCGACTCCACCTAGATTCATAGGCCTGAGCATACTCTCATTCCCCGATGGTGGTTATTGGAGGTAGTCACAAGCCAAATGTTCCCCTACCCTAGCGCACTACACCCTGTTAGGGCAATGTTTTCATGTTGTTTCCTTCCATCTGGTTACGTAACAATAATGTTCAGAGCACCCTCTGCCAAAAGTGATTTGTCATGTATGTCTCATTGAGGTATTTGGTTTTGGTCTTTCTTTAATATTTTATGGTGGTTAAATTGATGGGGATTTAAATTGTTATTCTCTTGAGGAATTTAAATATTTTACTTAAATGATTTACTAATCTCTTGGGGCAGCCTTGTGCAATTTTAATTTTTTCTTATCTTGTGACCTTTATTGATTGTTTCTTTGGGGGAGTTTATAAATAATTTTATTCGATGCTCTATTTTCCATTCTTGCTTTGGTTTTGGAAAATATAAAAAGAAAAGGAATTTTTGTTTTGAGGGATTATCTTTTGGGGAGAGAAGCAAATTGTTGTTTTTGCATGGAGAAGAAAAACCCATGATTTGGGCAGCTGGGTTTGGGAAGATTGTGAAGATTTTATGAGAAGAATTTTGTGGCTAGTGGACTGTTGGAATCAGCACGCCATATCCTACTTCTTGTCCAGATTTCGAGCTTTTTTGTGGTTCCTTCTTTTGGAATTCCACCATTTATATTTTGGAGCATTTGAGGTATTCTTCTATTGTTATTCAATCTTTTGTAGCTGGTAATTTGGGTTTTCTCTCGTGCTTCTTGTATGCTGGTATTTGCTGATTTGAATTATTTTTAATTTACAAAAATTTGGAGCAACTCTTTCATTTCATTTTTGTATGGTTTGGGGTTGAATGATGGTTGTTTTAAAATTTAACTTGTTTCTCTTTACCCTCTTGATGTAAAAAAATTTTAAGAGTGGATTTTATGTAGAAATGCCAAGACCTCAACTGGGTCTTTAGCAGATTTTTATTCTGAGCATTTTTATTGTTTCATGTTTTTCTTGCCATCTATTTAGACGTTTTTTCTTGTTCTTCATGAACCACCTGATTAAAAAGTGAAATGAAGGTGAATTCCATGTCCATATTCCCACATCTCAACTGGGTTTTTTGTGAATTTAATTTATGGGCACTTTCATTTTTTCATGATTTTCTTGCCCATTTGGCCAAAATGGCGTTTTCTGAATAGCACCTCTTTTCTGAATTAAAATCAAAAATTTGAAGATGGTTTTCAATTAGAAATAGAAAATAATGAACTAGGTCTAGCTTATAAATTTGATCCGAGCACTTTGAATTTCTATGTAATTTTGATGCCTCTTCTTCATGATATGTTTTTGCCATTAAATTAGTCTTCTTACAACAATTTTGTCTTGGTTGTCTTAAATGGTTTCTTTGATAGAAAATTGTGGCTTCTCATTTTATTTCATGTTATTTGGATTACTCGTTTGGTTAAACGAGAAGATATTAGGTCTAGGTAAAAGAGTGGTCATATGGAGTGGCTCTCTACGGGCCCGGGCCCCGCAAGTGGCTGCCAGGGGAACTAGTAGCAGAGTTAGAGTAAACAAGTGATAACTAAATAAAAAAAATGGGGTAAAAAACTAATAAGATAATGAGTCCTCATGCATGGCCTTGAGAGCTTGTAAAGGCTAAGGATGCACTCGAGAAATCCCATCCGTCTGTGGCGCGTTGAGTTATCCGCCTGCGGAACGTGGATTCGGGCATGATTGAGTCTCCTCATACCTATGAGAGGTGTACTTGATTCCATTTGGTTACATCCCTTTGAGCACACATGATTTTCACTCTAGTACCTAGATCCATAGTAGTCATGATTAGTATCCATCATGTCATCTGATAATCATCTTTATGTTGTGATGATTGATTGTATGCATTATTTTTTGTGTTGTTCGGTGACTGATGTGAGTTTTGAGATTACTTTACCCTTCCCTTGATTTTGTTTGCTTGGGCCTTGTGACTATATCTGAGCATGAAGGGGTGGACTCTTTTGAGCCACATGGTTGGGAGGCATTGCCACTGCCATTGGGGACCCACGTACAAGTTTGAAGTACCGGTTGGAATTGATCTCTCTCTTCTCTTGTATTTGTTTATCACATATACTCATGTTCATGCATTGTATATATAGATCTTATTAGATGTTGTATCTTGTTCATGGAAATGTAATTGTATCCATACTTATTCCTTATGCATATTGTACTCTCTTGAGAGAGAAAGTAATCATAAGTTTAATGAGAAGATATGTGATGCTTTATTTTGGTTTACGGGTTCCGATGTTGGTATCGGAATCGACTGTTCTTTGATAATCCTTAGGTCCCTTTCTTTCATTAATTTTAATGCTTAAGTTAGATCCTTGGTTGTGTGTTTCTTCATTTTGGCAATCTGCCAAGGTTCTGGAGCACCGACGCCTTTTGTTGTTGTTTGAGTGTAGCAGCAATAGGTTCCAGAGCAAGGAGCTCTGGAACTGCAAGTTCCAGAGTAGGGAGCTCCGGAATTGCAAGTTTCAGAGCACCAGTGCCCTCTGTTTGCTGACCAGGGGATAGCAATAGGTTCCAGAGCAGGGAGCTCCAGAACTGCAAGTTTCGGAGCACCAACGCCCACTGTTTGCTGACCTAAGGGTAGCAACAGGTTTCGGAGCAGTGAGCTCTGGAACATCAGGGTTTCAGAGTAGAAAGCTCCAATTCGGTCACACTTGGCCATGTTTTTCTTGTCAAGGTATTAGTTTGGCAACTAATTTATGTGTTTTTATTCCTTTTCTTATAAAAAAAAATTATCCTGTCCCTTTTGGCTCTTAACTCTTGGGGGTTCATAGTGGGATGTTACATCTAGTATCAGAGCCCATGTTCACACACTAGGAACTTTGGCATACTTGAGCCTTCTATGTTATGTTGTGTTTGGCATGTGTGGCGTGAGCTTGTTATATTGCTTGATAATCTTGTGGTTATGCTTCCATGTTGTAGTATGGTGAATGGGTCGTCCTTGTGATGATCTATCTAATGTGTTCCTTGTTTTCTATAGGATGCCTCCTAGGGGTAGAGCCAAAGGCAGAGTTAGAGATAGAGCCACTATTCTTCGTCGTAGCACTCGGCATAATGCCAATCAGGGTAATCAGGGTGACAATCAAGAGGAACGGTGTGCTGAGAATCAAGCTGAAGGGCTCGGGGGTGCTCAGGTTGTAGCTCTTCTACAACAGATTATAGATTGATTAGGACCTCGTCAAGAGGAATCTCGTGAGGAGGAGTCACACCCTTCTCATCAAATTGGTCAGAATGTTAGAGTTCAGCGTGAGCGTTCTCGTAGTCCAGGTCATTTGAGAGTTGATGTTGAGAGGGATAGGGTGGATGGAGATAGTATTGCTGCAGGACACATGAAGGATCTCCTTAGAGCCCATCCCCTACTTTTAATGGGTCTGGTACTCATACTGAGGTAGAGACTTGGTTGATTGATCTTGATCAATGCTTTTCTATGCATCCCTATAGAAGCAATACTAGAGCTCGATGTGCCATCATGCATCTTAGGGGCTTTGCGTCTACATGGTGGAGAGTTGAGGAGTAGAAGCTTCACCTAGACATTGCTTCCGTTTCTTGGGGACTATTCTTAGAGAGGTTTCATGCATGATTTATTTCAACAAAGACATGTTGATGAGTTCCATGATCTTTGTCAATTGACTATGACGGTAGATCAATATGAGCACCACTTCTTTGAGCTTAAGCAGTATGCCAGCATTTTTGATGATGAGCCGATGTTAGTGAAACATTTCATAAGGGGCTTGAATGCCCGTATCAAAGGTGGTGTTCGCGTGTTTGAGCCGAAGACCTTAGAGATCACCATGGAGAAGGCGAGGTTGATAGAGGATAATTTGGCTAGAGGCTTTGGTGATTAGGCAGGGGTCCAGGTTGGTAGTGCCCCTCCTTCAGGATCAATTGCTCGAGGTACACAGTCTCAGGGAGCTGGACCATCTAGATCTCAGTCTGCACCTTCTAGACATGGTCAACGACAGAGGAATAGGTCTTCTCAGTCTCAACAGAGTGGGCAAAGCCCTAGCACTTCATTTTCTAGAGATCATCAGTGCCATTGTTCTTGGAGTAGGTAGCAGAGTCACCCAGTATAGAGTTCTCAGAGCACACATCAAAGTTCTGGGGGTGGTGGACCCCAACAAATGCATGCACCATTTGTGGGCCGAAGTGCTGGTAGGATGGTTGTTTTGCTTGTGGGCAACATGGTCATATAGTCATTCAGTGTCCTCAAATATTAGTGGATGGAGGCAATCAAAGATAGGCTACCTCAGAGCCTATAGTAGGTGATGTTGGCAGATCTCATAGAGTGTTTGCAACGGTGGATAATCGTCAGGCTGAGCATCGGGGCACTGTGGTCGAGTATTCAGGTGCATTATGTGGGATTACCACATCTATTTTGTTTGATTTAGGAGCTTTAGATTCTTTTATTTCTCCTTCTCTTGTAGAGCATTGTGGACTCGGGGTGGAAAGACAAGATGTTGGTTGGCAGGTTGAGTTGGCTACTGGAGCCAAGGTGGTTGTAGATTCCCTTGTTCCTGGGTCTGTGTTGGATTTGGGCACCTTCACCACCATAGTGGATCTCCGTGTGTTGCCTTTGGGATCCTATGGGATTGTCTTAGGCATGGACTAGTTAGAGGCACACCAAGCTAGTATAGATTGTTGATGTAAGTCAATCTAGTGTGCAGATGATGTTGGAGAGCATGTTGAGTTAGTTGGGGTCCAGAGACCCATTTCTCTTCGTGTGATTTCAGCAATGCAGCTGAAGCATGCCATGCGGCAAGGTTGTCATATGTTCACTATTTCAGTTAGTGATCTTGTCGAGGGTGGGATTCATGAGGTATCTCTTCATGACCATCCTCTTCTTCAAGATTTTGTGGATGTCTTTCCGAGTGCTATTCCAGGTATGTCGCCTAAGCGCGACATAGACTTTTGTATTGATCTCATTCCTGGAGAAGAGCCTATCTCTCGGGCACCATATCGTATGACTACTCAAGAATTGAGTGAATTGTGGTTACAGTTAGAGGATTTACTGGAGAAGGGTTTTATTCATCCTAGTGTTTCCCCTTGGGGAGCACCTGTTATCTTTGTGAAGAAGAAGGATGGATCTCTTCGCTTGTGCATTGATTATCGCCAGTTGAACAAAGTGACGGTGAAGAATCGTTACCTGTTGCCTCAGATAGATGATTTGTTTGATCAAATGAGGGAGCCATGGTGTTCTCCAAGATAGATCTGAAGTCAAGATACCATCAACTTCGCATTCATGAGGTAGACATTCATCAAACGAAATTTCGTACATGCTATGGGCATTATGAATTCATGGTTGTCCCTTTCGGGTTGACCAATGCTCCATCATTTTTCATGAGTTTGATGAATGGGGTGTTTCGCATCTATCTTGACTAATTTTTTCTCGTGTTCATTGATGATATTTTGATTTATTCAAGGACTATGGAGGAGCATTAAGGCCATTTGCGAAAAAGTGTTGCATTGCTTGTGAGATAATCAATTGTTTGGAAATTTGGCCAAGTGTGAGTTCTTCTAGACTAAGGTGAGATACTTAGGCCATATCATCTCAAGAGAGGGTATCACAGTGGATCCTTCTAAGATTCAGGCCATTATGGATTGGCTAGCACCAATGAATGTGGTTGAGGTTTGCAGTTTCATGGGATTGGCGGGTTACTATTGTCGATTTGTGAAAGATTTCTCTTGGGTAGCCCATCCCATCACTTCTCTTTAGAGAAAAGGGAAGGATTTTGTGTGGTCAAATCAATGTGAGTCAGCTTTTTAGGCTCTTAAGGAGCAGTTGACTAGTGCACCTATCCTGATAGTGTCAGATCCTATAGGATACTTTGTAGTGTACACCGATGCCTCGTTGGAGGGTGTGGGGGTAGTTCTTATGTAGGAGGGTCGAGTGATTGCATATGAGTCTCATAAGCTCAAGGACCATGAGCTAAACTACCCCACCCATGACTTGGATTTAGTGGGTGTCATCCATGCACTCGTGTGTTGGAGAAATTTCCTCATGGGACATCAATTTTAGTTGCATAGTGATCATCGTGGTTTGCAGTATATCTTCACTCAGCCTAATCTGAATGCTCGGGAATGTCGTTGGATGGAATTCCTCTATGAGTATGACTTTGAGGTTCGCTATATCCAGGGCAAGAAAAATATGGTTGCGGATGCCTTGAGCAGGAGGAGACATGAGATCTCAATTTTGTCCCTTGGAGTGGATTTGTGGAGCCATATTTTGGAGACACTCTCTAGTGATACTTGGTATCAGGAGGTGAAAGCAGAAATTGAGTCTGGGAGAGTTTTGGAGGGAAGGTTTGCAGGTTTCTCCCTCGAGCCTGATGGACTTTTGTGGCATCTTGGTCACATTTATGTTCCAGACTCTGGTGATTTTCATTCCCTGGTTTTTTCAAAGGCCCATCATGCACCCTATTCAGCTCATCTGAGTGTCACAAAGATGCATGTTGATCTTCGACAATTGTATCATTGGGCAGGTTTGCGATGAGATATTATTGATTTTGTGGCTTGGTTTCTTGAGTGCCAACGAGTAAAGGCAGAACATCAACACCTAGCGGGACTGTTGCAGCCTCATTCCATTCCCAGATGGAAGTGGGATACTATATCTCTAGATTTTATAGTGGGGCTACCTATTTCTTCGCGTCATCATGATGCTATTATGGTTACAGTGGACAAATTTTCCAAGGTGGCACACTTCTCACCCATGAGATCTCTGTACACTATAGCATTTGTTGCTCAAGTGTTTATGGAGGATATTGTGCGTCTCCATGGTATTCCTCATAGGATCATTTCCGATCGTGATCCAGTGTTCACTTCAGCCTTGTGGACTTCTCTTTAGCTTGCTTTGGGAGCCCAACTTAATTTTAGTTATGCATATCATCCCGAGATTGACAGAAAGACGGAGTGGGTCAATCAAGTTTTAGAGGATATGCTTCGGATGTACGTTATGGATCAGCAGTCTCGTTGGGAGGACTACTTGTACTTGGTTGAGTTTGCTTATAATAATGGGTACCACAATTCTCTCAGTATGTCTCCCTTCCAGGCCTTGTATGGTAGGCCATGTCGGACTCCTTTGAGTTGGGATCTCTTAGAGGACTGAGTTCTTTTAGGTTCGGAGATGCTTCAGGATATGGAACAATAGGTAGTGCAGATCAAAGAGCATTTGGCTATAGCTCAGGATCAGCAGAGAAAGTATGTTGATGCCCATAGGTTGGACCACTACTTCTCAGTGGGGGATCGTTTGTTTCTAAGAGTTCGTCTGTGGAAGAGCCCCATCCATTATGGGATAGGCTCAAAGTTGGCACCTCGTTTTGTTGGACCTTTTGAGATCCTTGAGAGAATTGGTCCAGTCGCCTATCGTCTTACATTGCCACTGAGTCTATCACGTATTTATGATGTTTTCCATGTTTTTGTTCTCAGACAGTATATTCCCGATGTGACCCATGTTCTCGATTGGATTGCCTTGCAAGTTGAGGTGGACAGACAGCTTTCCTTGGAGCCCGTACGCATCCTTGAGCGTCGGAGGTTGACACTCACAGGATGGGACATAGAGCAGGTAAGGGTCCAGTGGGATCCTAATGATGAGTCATTAGCATCTTGGGAAGATGTGGCGAGGATGAGACATCATTATCCATATCTTTTTGTAGGCTTACAGGAGTAAGCCTGGTCCTAGGGGGGTAGGATGTAACAACCCCCATGTTTGTATTTTGTTATTTTCCTTCCGTGATGGATTCCGATAACTGTATATTTGGTATTTGCACTATTCATCCCTTAATTATTTTGTATTGACACCCGAGAGGTGTAATTATGTGATTGTTTATGACTGGGTTATATGATTACATGCTTATATGTTTGTATGCTGTTATGTGGTTGACATGATTATTTTTTATGTTGGATTACATGTTTACATGCTTATATATTAATATGTTGTTATGTGGTTGACATGATTATTTTTCATGCTAGATTTCATGTTTACATGATTAGTTATTATGTTGGACTACATGCTTACATTGTTATATATATATATATTGTTGCCCTTGCTTATGTATAATCATGGATAGGAAAATGATAATATCATAACACTCGTAACTGAGAGGCTTATGATATCTTGATCATTTTTCATTATGATTGATGTTGCTTTAGATATATGATATATGATTTATGCACATGTACTTTAATGTTTGAATTGGAGTGATGCAGGTACTGAGTATCGACTCCACCTAGATTCATAGGCCTAAGCGTACTCTCATTCCCCGATGGTGGTTATTGGAGGTAGTCATAGGCCAAATGTTCCCCTACCCTAGCCCACTGCACTCTGTTAGGGCAGTGTTTTTGTGTTGTTTCCTTCCATCCGATTACCTAATAGTAACGTCTGGAGCACCCTCTGCCAAAATTGATTTGTCATGTATGTCTCATTGAGGTATTTGGTTTTGGTATTTCTTTAATATTTTATGGTGGTTAAATTGATGGTGATTTAAATTGTTATTCTCTTGAGGAATTTAAATATTTTACTTAAATGATTTACTAATCTCTTGGGGCAGCCTTGTGCAGTTTTAATTTTTGCTTATCTTGTGACCTTTATTGATTGTTTCTTTGGTGGAGTTTTTATAAATAATTTTATTCAATGCTCTATTTTCTATTCTTGCTTTGGTTTTGGAAAATATAAAAAGAAAAGGAAGTTTTGTTTTGGGGGATTATCTTTTGGGGAGAGAAGCAAATTGTTGTTTTTTCATGGAGAAGAAAACCCCATGATTTGGGCAGCTAGGTTTGGGAAGATTGTGAAGATTTTATGAGAAGAATTTCAGGGTAGTGGACTATTGGAATCAGCACGCCATATCCTACTTGTTGTCTGAATTTGGAGCTTTGTTGTGGTTCCTTCTTTTGGAATTCCACCATTTATATTTTGGATCATATTGAGGTATTCTTCTGTTGTTATTCAATGTTTTGTAGCTGGTAATTTGGGTTTTCTCTCGTGCTTCTTGTATGTTGGTATTTGCTAATTTGAATTATTTTTAATTTACAAAAATTTGGAGGAACTCTTTCATTTCATTTTTGTATGGTTTGGGGTTGAATGATGGTTGTTTTAAAATTTAACTTTATTTTCTTTACCCTCTTGATGTAAACAAATTTTGGGAGTGGATTTTATGTAGAAATGCCAAGACCTCAACTGGGTCTTTAGCAGATTTTTATTCTAAGCACTTTTATTTTTCCATGTTTTTCTTGTTGTTCATGAACCACTTGATAAAAAATTTAAATCAATGTGGATTCCATGTCCACATTCCCACATCTCAACTGGGTTTTTGTGAGTTTAATTTATGGGCACTTTCATTTTTTCATGATTTTCTTGCCCATTTGGCCAAAATGGCGTTTTCTGAATAGCACCTCTTTTCTGAATTAAAATCAAAAATTCAAAGATGGTTTTCAATTAGAAACAGAAAAATATGAACTGGGTCTAACTTATAAATTTGATCTGGGCACTTTGAATTTATATGTAATTTTGATGCCTCTTCTTCATGATATGTTTTTGCAGTTAAATTAGTCTTCTTACAACAATTTTGTCTTGGCTGTCTTAAATGGTTTCTTTGACAGAAAATTGTGGCTTCTCATTTTATTTCATGTTATTTGGATTCCTTATTTGGTTAAACGAGAAGAGCTTAGGTCTAGGTAAAAGAGTGGTCATATGGAGTGGCTCTCTATGGGCCCGGGGCCCGCAAGTGGCTGTCAGGGGAACTAGTAGAAGAGTTAGAGTAAACAAGTGATAACTAAATAAAAATGATGGGGTAAAACACTAATAAGATAATGATTCCTCGTGCATGGCCTTGAGCACTTGTAAAGGCTAAGGATGCACTCGAGAAGGCCCATCCGTCTACGGGGCGTTGAGTTATCTACGTGCAGGACGTGGATTCGAGCATGATTGAGTCTCCTCGTACCTATGAGAGGTGTACTTGATTCTATGTAGTGCCATCCCTTTGAGCATGCATGATGACACTCCATCTGAGTTTCACTCTAGTACCTAGATCTGTAGTAGTCATGAGTAGTACTCGTCATGTCATCTGATAATCATCTTTATGTTGTGATGATCGGTTGTATGCATTGTTTTTTGTGTTTTTTGGTGACTGATGTGAGTTTTGAGCTTACTTTACCCTTCCCTTGATTTTGTTTGCTTAGGCCTTGTGACTATCTCTGGGCACAAAGGGGTGGACTCTTTTGAGCCACATGGTTGGGAGGCATTGCCACCGCCATTGGGGACCGGCATACAGGTTTGAAGTACCGGTTGGAATTGATCTCTCTCTTTCTCTTGTATTTGTTTATCACATATACTCATGTTCATGCCTTGTATATATAGATCTTATTAGATGTTGTATCTTTTTCATGGAAATGTAATTGTATCCATACTTGTTCCTTATGCATATTGTACTCTCTTGAGAGAGAAAGTAATCATAACTTTAATGAGAAGATATGTGATGCTTTATTTTGGTTTGTGGGTTTCGATGTTGGTATCAAACTCAAATTTTCTTTGATAATCCTTAGGTCCCTTTCTTTCATTAATTTTCATGCTTAAGTTAGATCCTTGGTTGTGTGTTTCTTCGTTTTGGAAATCTACCAAGGTTCTAGAGCACCGGCGCCTTTTGTTGTTGTTTGAGTGTAGTAGCAACAGGTTTCGGAGCATGGAGCTCTGGAACTGCAAGTTTCGGAGCATCAATGCCCTCTGTTTGCTGACCAATGGGCAGCAACATGTTTTGGAGCACCGGCGCCCACTGTTTTTTGACCTAAGGGCAGCAACAGGTTCCAGAGCAGTGAGCTCTGGAACAACAGGGTTTCAGAGTAGAAAGCTCCAATGTACCTTCGGTCACACTTGGCCATGTTTTTCTTGTCAAGGTATTAGTTTGGCAACTAATTTATGTGTTGTTATTCCTCTTCTTTTTAAAAAAAATATATCTTGTCCCTTTTGGATCTTAACTCCTAGGGGTTCGTAGCGAGATGTTACATATTCATAGAATAAGATCTTCTACACTTTAGGATTTGTGGGACCAAGGAGGGTGTTCCTATAGGTGTTCATTGGTGGAATATTTTATTGAACACATCATACTCATAGATCATTTTACTCGAAAGGCATTACTACAAAGTCTACTAGGAAATTGGCTTATTTCTGGTTAACCTACTACCATTCAAGCAAAATGCTACCCATCATGACAATTGAAGATAGATTTATGTAAAATTAATAAAATATGCAATGAATTCGAGTTGAGACCCCAAGTTGGTCAATCTTCAACAATCTGATTAACCCATTAGGTGAATCATTAAAGAAAATAGACTAGTGCCTCACCCATTGGGTGATAGATTCACACATACAATGACCCGTAATACATAAATGACCTTGAATCTTAATAAAGTGGACTACCCACATAACATCTTTGAGTTAAGGAGCTCACAATGTCTAATGCACAATCGCTTATCAAATCCCTTGTAATTAGATATAAACCTATAACTCCATTTAAGCATCTAATTGATTACCTGTATCAAAGCCAAAACAGAGACATACATTTGAAACAGTGTCCAAAAGGAAATGAAACCATTATCAACAATTTCATTTACAATTTAATCAAATCCATCTGGGAGAGAAAATGCATCAGAACTACACTTTCATTTGTATATATATCAGTCAAATTTGTATACAATTTAAGACACCATGTATGTGTTTCCCCAAAAAAGCTCAAAATGGACCAGCTATTTTATTCCTACCGTGTAGTTCTCTGTACAACTGACCCAAACCTGACCAAAATTTTCGTCCTCTCCAAATGAGCCCTGAATTCCCTTTTATAGATTAAGTGAGCACAACAAGCTTCAACCTCAAAATGTAATTTCATTACCAAAAACTCATTTCATACATCATTTTAATCGTATTTTCTTTGTCCTCTAAAGGTGAAGCAAAATGAGAAAAACCCAAACTGAAACCATTAGCAAAAAAGAATTGCAAAATCTGCCAAATTTCCTCTCCTCACCCCCGCACTACAACAAACCCAACATCTATAATGCCATGCAAGGAAACCACTAACGTTCAGCACCAAAAAATGCCATGCATACCAAAAATGAAACAACCACCCCAGCATACACTATCGACACAAAAAACAAAGAACACCACAATACACAGCAACCCATCAGCTTCTGATCACCCTGCTCCTTCTAGCGTCCAAGCCACAATATACCTGTCCACTTCGCGTTTTCGCCAGAGGGAGAGATGAAACCTCAGCTTACTCTTCTTTTTCTTTAGGTGGCATGGTATCAACCTACCCACTCAGGGTTCTAACTGCCAATGATGCAACGGATATAGCCTCTTGACCAAGAAACGTACCCTGACACAGGAGCTCAAGGTACCGAGCATAGTCATAGTCAGTTTCAGACTCACTGTCTGACACATTGTACGTAAGATCTATGGGCAAGTGTTGGGGTCGGTAAGAACCACCCCCATATCTCACTCTTTTCTTAATTCTAGCAACAGACTGTACTGGTTGTTTTCCTTTGTTGTGGGACTCCTGCGGTCCACATCCTATAATTGTGACCTCAGGTTGCACCAAGTGGTCGCAATCTGGGTGGAACTCTTCATTGGTTCGGATGGCTTACTCATCTTATAACCAGAGAAAGCAGTATGCTCAATCCTCTGATTGTAAAGAATAGCTTGAATAGTTCGTAATTTAGTTGTTATAGTGAAAACAGCAACATATCACTTCTATTTATTGATCAAAGTGATAATACCGGTTACCAGTATTTAATCAAGACACGCGTGGGTAGACCAATTCGTGGCATGTGTAACACCACCGTTTAACTCTCAAGTGCATGAAAACCTGCAAATCACTCCCCATGATTACCAACACTTGTGTCTCAACACGAGTTAAGATTAACCCAATCCTTTTGCAGGACATTAGCCATTAATGTGACCAAGCTTACATAGGGTAAAACGATCATCACATGGTGTTTGTTCAATTTTGAATGCTAACTATCGATTGTTTGCCTTGGTGGGGGATCTAATAGCCCACATTCGCTTGACCACCTTTGATTTACCAACGACGCCTCACTGGGATGTTTACGACGAATAGTATTCACCCATGTCAGATATCACTTTTGTAGTGTGGAACCCCACGAGCTAGGCAGGCAAGGATAGATGTCGAGATCTCGTTGATCTCGCTAGTCTTAACCATCTTGCACTTTTGCTTAGCGAGCACGCGAGTAATGGTGAAGATTGTTCCCAAAGCTCAATCATATCCGCTCGTTGAAAATACCCATCCCTGCGAGAGGTAGTGGGAATTGGGTCACATTTTGTACATGGAAATGCTTTCGCCCTTCACCGACCTCATTGCATTTATCATGCCATCACTTAACTTCCACGAGCTGGTGGGGTATAGTTCAGATCTCACCCACAATCTTTGAATCTCAAAACCTGCACTGGACACAATGTTAGCATTAAATGGACATGACATGATCTAGTCAATAATTATATGACCACATATGAATAACTGACTTAATCTTAAGTCATCGGGCTAAAATAAAATCTAGCTTAGGAAAAGGGTTCGAGCCAATAAGAAATTTAATGACCTACACTCTGGGTAAATGGGGTCAGTAAACTGACGTGTCGGATGGCTTGAGGGATGGCTTAAAACATTAGTGACCAAAAAGGCAAGTCAACTTCAAAACATAACACTTGCAAACCCTTGCAACCAAAACCCTACTCATTCATGGGGATTAAAATGGATATTGAACCCATGGAGGCCAAGA
The DNA here is from genome assembly GCA_007115665.2 of Sequoiadendron giganteum. NCBI lineage: Eukaryota > Viridiplantae > Streptophyta > Pinopsida > Cupressales > Cupressaceae > Sequoiadendron > Sequoiadendron giganteum. Next base: position 332,820,954 of record CM021110.1, read on the forward strand.
GAAAAATTCTTCAAAATTTTATGAGCTCCATCATTTTCTACTAAATGAAATAAAGTTATAAGTTCATGCATTTGAGTTTACCTTAGTTTTAGAGAATACTTATCCAAGTGGGCCCATTTGGTGAGTATTTCATCCTTTAGCTTAGTTAGTATTTTTTGTTCAGTAATTAGTTAAGAATATAGCACTAACTATTCTTGCAGCCACTAGAATTCCATTATGTGACTCTTCCTGCAGCCACTAGAATTCCATTGTGTGACTCTTCCTGCAGCTACTAGAATTCCATTCTATGAGTGTTCCTGTAGCCAAAGAAAATAGAGTAGTTTCTTGTTTGTTCACTCAGATTTCCATTTATGTCATGCATTTCAGTTTAGTCTAGTTATTGGTTTATGTTCAACATTTATATGATTTCCTTCCAAACAATTTACTTTTAGTATTGTGTCTTTCTTAGTTGTAGGATGAATATGGCTACTTTGGATTCCTAGTGCACATACAGTGCTAACCCATTTCAATTTTACATCCCTGGGTTGACAATTTAAATGCACCTTCATGATGATTGCAATAGCTATTTAGATTAGATGTTGAATCTCTTAATCACTGTTGCAAGGGCTTAGTTGTTAAAATCATTGTAGGAGGCCGAAATATACCAAAGTAATAGTTTTTCAAAACATGGTTATGCAAGTTCAAGTGGAATATAGTAAATTTGAACTTAAAGTAGTGCATTTACAAGATCTCTTTTATTACAAGGGATATACTCCGTGCACTATTGATATAGTCCCACTTTCCCCCTCTTCTCATACTTGATGGTGCCATAAAGTCATAGCTAAACTACCAAAACAAATGATTGATCATAGTCCAATGGCTCTCAACCATTGGTAAATTAACATAAAGATACTCCCATTGGATCTCATCCCTCATGGAAATATTTAGACTCTTCTCATGGGTGTTGTTCTCTTGATTAAATCTATACTCTAGAAAGTTTTCTTACTAAATCTAGTCATTTCTCAAGTTTATGTTCAACCACCTTCATATGACATTCCTAAGGAAGAGGGTGCACTCACTAATTGGGGTTTGGTTCATGATAATCTATCTTGAATTATGTTTTGGGAAAATCTAATAATAAGAATTCTCCTTATATGAGTGTTGTATTACTTCATAGTTTATTTTATTTTAAGCTTCCCATTTGTTTAACTTTCATCTTTGTCTTGTATTTCATCACACGTAGACTTTAAGGGTGTTCTTTTCTACCACCCATATTTTTCTTTAATATTGTACTATTATCTTTTCAGTTAATTAAAATCTTAAATTACACTTTTTTTGTAAAAGTATGCAATTCATAGATCTAATTTATATTTTAATAATTTTATTTATTGGCATTATTTTTATTATATTTAAGTATATGCATAAGTAGTATTTTTTTATATTTATGAATTAATTCCACTCTTTTTGTGCTCATACAATGCTTATTATAAATTTATAATCTAAATATCTATTTTAACTTAATATCTTGAATTACAAGCTAGTTTCTTCCTCATACATATTCATCTTTACAAAATATAATTCTCACAAAAGTAGCATAACATTAAAAATAATTTTCTTGTATAAATATATACTTTGAAGAATTTCATTACATGAGATCTTTTTAACTAGCAAGCTTGAGAAGTGATCATTTCAATGGGACATAATGCTCTCCACCTATCCATTATGAAATCATCACACCATATGAGGATCTTACCATCCCTTGAGCAAGGAGAATTAATTAAGAACCTAAGAAAGCAATTACAAACATATCATGAAAAAAAATTAAAATCACTCATAGACAATACAAATCAGAAGGTAAACACATATTTTAGGTAAAAAGAATCAACATAAGATAGTAAGAGGTCCAACTCACTTCCAAATAGGGAACATTACCTTTTTTTTAATAAAATAAAATCAAATGTAATTTAGACCAAAAGGTATAAAGTTACATGCAAGGTTGTAATTTATTTACATTTTTATGAGTTATTAATCATAGATAATATGACTTGAATCACATCATGGTTGGGCATTACATTTAGAGAGTAAAATATAAAGATTATCAAAGAATATTTTTTCACATATAGAGTGAGTTTGTATTTGTAGACTAGATCCTAGATAATAAAACTTACCAACGTAGAATAGAGAATAATTTTATTGTTCTAATCCATACACATGATTGCAAGAGACCTTTAAATGTTTTTAGGTACATAGATTGTGTTGTATTCATTGATTGGAATTATTGTTTGATCACAAAGCTAAACAACCTTTCTATTTATTTATTACCATTTATAGCATGATTGTACTTGCAATTTAATATTGTTAAATCTAATCTACTCTACTCTATTCTAACAACTTATTTAATCTAAGTCAATTTGTGCTTAATGGATTCATTTAATTAATTATGCATAAGTCCATATCAATAGGTTATCCTAACATGAATTATAATAAAAATGGGTAATCTAGGGTTTTACTTCCTCCACTGTACCATAATGTTTACTTCTTTGTTATGAAATATTTTACGTTGGAAGGAAGATTCCAATTGTTCCATGGCTATCGCTTTCTGATTCTGAACCATATCTGTCATATTGAGAAAATTAATCTTGCATTATTCCTTTTTTCTTCTCTGATCCAAAGCCTAAAAAATGGAGCTAACCCCCTACTTCACCAAAGCCTAATTCTCATGATATGCAAATATTTCCTTGCTACTTCACCACAAAGAAATGTCTTTGCTAAGCTACTTGAAAATCTTACCCCCAAGAGTTTTTTTAAAATTGAGCTTATAGAAAGTAAGCCCCATTCCCCGACTAATGAATCTCCTAAAAATACCCCCATTCTTGTGGACACCCCTTGGTTGGACCTTCTCAAAGTCACCCTAGAAAAACATAAAGTAGCCCCATGGCTCTTGTTGTAAACGAAAAGTGAAAAATGTTAAATCGTGAGTTGGAGGTTGATCCCAACACTATAATGATAACTTATGACAATTACAATAGCCTTGAGTGCTCTACTCTGGTGGGTCAAATATTGACTTGGCTTGCCCTAGCTATGTTGAAGGGTTCTAAAAATAGTAAAAAATCTAAAATGAGAAATGAGAAAATTGTGAAGGTGTCTCTAGATAGTAAGGGGAAGAAGGTGGCTAGGGATGATAATACTTCTTCACCTAAGGAAATTTTAGATAGCCTTGGTGGTGAGTCTACTGAGGAGGAGGAAATGAAGTTGAGGGAAGTGGAAGATAGCCAGGAGGAGGAGAATGGTGATTCAGAGGATGAGGATGGGCAAGATGATGACGAAGACACAAAGGAGGCTACCAATAAAGGTGATGATAGCAATGACCCAGAGATTAGGGAGATTTCTAACTTGGAAATGAAGTTTCAAAAGATTCTAAAGGTAACGTATTAGGTTTAGACAATTTCAGAATTCAAAGGGTAGAGGATAGGGTGGAGTTGTTAGAAAAAATGATGCAAAAGGATGATAATGCCAGTAGATTCTAAGCACTTCAAAGTGCAGTTCAAAATATGTGCAAGGTTGTAGATGCGGTCATGAAAAAAATTATCATGGCCACTATCTCTAGGCAAGGAAATATTAAGAAATAGTAGAGGAAGATGGTGAATGAGGATGAGGTCGACTTATCAGGGAAAAAAGAGCTTAAAGAAAATTTTGAAGATTTTTTTGAAGACCTACTGAAGGCTTGGATCTGGATTGAGGATGATTGATCCTTGGTGCTTGTCCCTTTTTTTTGTCTTTTGTCATCATGATGTTTTATTGCTACTCTTTAAGATGTTTTATTGGTATAGGTCATAGGTGCATGGACAGTTATTTCCTTAGTTTAATTACTATGATGAACTCTGGTTTCCAGCTTGCTACTCTTTTAAGGTTATGTTATTATAACCTGCTTTTGTGTATGGATATTATGATGAACTGGTTATATTTGTTAGGGATTATTGATAGGGTTATAAAGTTTGATGTGATGGGTATAGGCTAATGTATTTTGGTTGATTGGGTTTGGGGGAAGTGGCTTTTGTTTTGTTTTGCTTCCTTTGTTGTGTTGTTTGGTTCCTATCAGTCTTTGGTTTTTGTTCTTTTATGCGGGTCAGGGCCTTTTTCTTGCTTAATCAATCAAAAACATGGTTCACACTTAGACTTAGTTCACTAGACTTATAATGTTTGTCTCACGAGGATATATGACCAAGACCACATCAATTCATAATGTGAAGTGAGATAAAAATTAGTCTTGATGATTCTTTTGTTCTTCCATTCATAATTTTTTACACCTTAAAATTTATTATCTATGATGTATATGTATATATAACTAAATTCAAAATTTATAATCGCACCACTAGCTCATTAATAATTCAATTAATTTCATCCAGATTAAAATACAATAAATAACTCAAAATTCATCCATCACAAATGTGGAGATAGTCCAACCTCATTGATTAGTATGTTTAAAGTTTTATTAATAAATGTCACACAATTCCCATATCTAGTAAATTTTATAAAATATTATTTATACATAATAAAAAAAATTGATATATTAATAAACTTAATTTAGAAGCCACTCAGTATTTAGGTCGAAATTTTCTTAGCATTTAAAAAATTATCCAATTTGAATAATTCTTCATAAAATTGAATCTCTCAAATAGATAAGACACATAGATTAAGGTTAGCATCAACATATTATCATAGTTTATATGAATTAAATCAAATTTAAATCACATTGACTAAATTAAATTAAATCCTCTTATTCATACTTAATTAATCATTCCTTTAAAGTCAATTCAAACATTAAATGGGAGTAAATAAATTATAGAGTATTCCTAATGTTGACAAATAATATCAAACATAGAATCCAATAATAAAAAGGTGTAAAATTACATACAAGGTCATAACTCAGCTAATTTTTATGAGTCATTAATCATGGACAATATGACTCAGATCACAACATGGTTGGGAATTACATTTAAAGAGTAAAATTTAAAAAAAAATCAACGAATAAGTTTGCCAGTATAGAGTGAGTTTGTATTTGTAGATTAGATCTTAGATAACGAAACTTACCCAGCATAGAATAGAGAATAATTTTATTGTTCTCATCCATACATATGATTGTGGGAGACCTTTCTATGTTTTGAGGCACATAGATTTTGTTGTCTTCATTGATTGGAATTATTGTTTGATCACAAAACTAAACAATCTTTCTATTTATTTATTACCATTTATAAAATGATTGTACTTCCACTTTAATATTGTTAAATCTAATTTACTCTACTCTAACAACTCATTTAATCTAAGTTGATTTATGCTTAATCGCTTCATTTAATTAATTATACATAAGCCCATATCAATACATTATTCTGACACGAATTATAATAAAAATATGGTAATCCTATTGAACTCCAATACCAAACTTTGGAAATGACATCATCATCTATCAAAATAGTTTTGTAATAACAATTAAAACCTAATAGACTGAGTGGAAAAAATATTCCTATAGACATGGAAAATGTACAAGTTTGTTTCGGCACACTTGATCCTGATTACTAACATCATTTCTTTCTGAATCATACATTTTGTCTCTTAATCATTATTCATCCGATTAAGTCTATCGCCTCCTTTGATTAAATTAATCAATTTAATTTAATTAACCTTACCTTTCTATTTAATTAAATAATTCATTTTATTTGATTAAATCCCTAGAGTCTTCTTATTAAATTAAATAAATTAAACCTTATTTGATTTAATCTAACATATTCCTCCTTAGTTAAATAAATCAAATCATTTATTTAATTAAACTCTTCCTCTCATTTTGATTTAAATCAATCCTAAAATCTAAGTCAAAATGGTCAAATCATCTAATCTCTCATTAAATTGATCAAATCTTAATTAATTTAATCTCAATCACTAAAATTCTCTAGAGAATTCAACTTGCACAATAAATCAAATACTTTGATTTATTAATTCATCTATTTTCCCTCACAAAGCATGAAAAAGGAATATTCCCTCATTTGAATTCAAAAAGGCCAGGTGGGCTTGGTCCTTCCAACAAGACATTCAATGCCTCTTACATGTCCTTGTGCATTGAGCCAAGTGACATTAACTCCACTCTTCTCTCCCCCCAACTTTCAAATTCAAAATTCAAACTTGCACATTGACCAAAATGTGTTCATTCCTCCTCCAATCACATGTGGACAAGTGGCATAATGCCATTGGATTATCTTTTATCCCACATTGTTTATTTTCACTCATTCTTCCAAGATTGGAATCTATAAATGAGAGACTCTTCCTCTCATTCTAAATATTCACAATTGAGTAAACTTACTATACTCAAACCCATCATGATCCACAATCCACATGCAAAGTTACTCTCTCCAATTGAGAACTAATTTTGCTCATTTCATCCAAGCATTCACCATATTTCACATTTTTATCAAAGTTATGCTCAAATCTTTTTGGAGATTTGACCATTTCTAGATCATCTTCATTGCAACCTAGGAATTGGGAAAGGGCCAATTGCAACACTCCATTGGCACCAATTCCCCCATAGGATCATCACTCTATTGGCTAGATTAGGATTTACTTTCATGTTATTTTAGTTCATTCTGCATTTCCTAATAGTTAGTTTAAATAGGTGGATTTCATGGGGAATCTCTCATGTTTGTGTACATGCATTTGATCTAACATCTAACCATGTTTTGTTGCTCTTGTGCATTTGTAGGTTTAGGGGTTCACAATTCCTAATGACTACCTCACATCATTTCTATTATATTCCATCCTAGAAGAAACTGAGTGGAAGAAATATTCCTTATTCATTAGGTTGGCTACCTCGTAAGTAAGATTTCTATTCTAATTACATTTACGATAACAATAACAAATCCAATCATAGCATTCTCCGAAGTCTTGACCATCATGATCCTAACATGCAGCATTGCACTCCGCAAGCCTAAATGAGACACATGGCCCCTTAAATGCACCATTGTAGCTGCTACAATACCTTGGGTGCTCAACAGCACTCATCGACACTGATCATATTACAAATAACTAACTGTTGTTAACATATTTTTTCATTCATATCGACGAGTAAAAGCTACTATTATTGAAGAGAAGAAGAATAAACATTACCAAAATCTGTGAGCAATACAATCATGAGAAACACATACACGCCCTTCGCCATGTGAGAAACTACAGAATAATATTGTATTCTATGAAGAAACTATTGCTACTTCTCAACAAGTAACTTGGATGTTTGATTCAAAGTAATTCTTTTAGGGGTAGTTATAGCTCAAACTCAGGTAATATCCTTCGTGTGTTCCACTCTGTTGTTGTTTTATTGGCATGATACGCCAGATTCAAAGAATCTTTTAGATATGAGAAAATCAATAATACCTCACACACATTACTTAACAGCTACTCTCTTTCGTGATTTCTGCACAATTTTATTTATTTATTGTTACGTTGCTATGACAAAATGAATACAGCCATTCCAAATAATCTGATATGATTTCAAGCGTTGCAACCTAAATATCATATAATTTCTAAATGTTGCCCTTCCAAACAGCATGATATGATTCCAAAAAAACCCATGTAGTGGATTTTACAATATTAGTGTTGAAACTAAAGGGTTTCAAATAGGGTATCAATGCACCTAATTATTATTATTTTGAACATGTTTGGAATTTGTTATTATTGGTAGGACAAACCTACATTGGATTAGATTGAAAATTGGAAAGGGCAGTCTAACGAGGACAATGGTGAAGACCGGCATTTTACTATGCAGGTGATAACATTACATTTTTTGTTTTAAAAAAAATAAATCTTAGACAAACAAAAACTGAAATGAAAATAGTAGAGGAATAGTTTAGCCAAGGTGTTGAAAAACAATTCATGTAATCAATTGCAGGCAATCTCAGAAAATATAAGAGAATGATTTCAAAATTTGATGTTTGATTTCATTATCAAGCTAAGGCTGCCCCGCCTCCAAAACATTCAATTCAATGCAACATATTTGTCTACCATCTCATCTTTATTTATTTTGGAAAACTCCAATCTTGCTACACGGAAATTTGTAATAATTTTTTGCAATATCAAATTATTATCTATATATGTTTGAAGATGGCAGTGTGTCTACAATTCTAAATCATTCTATACTATGCAACTCCCATCTGAAACCGAGGAACATATGCAAGCCCAAGAATCTATTGAGCCCATCACAAGAAACTCCATATTTTTATTTTTCTTATGGACCTTAACAAAACTTACACGTATATGATGCCCTACATTACATCTAAAGGAAACAAATTTACCCCTGAGAAGAATAATATTGAATCTCCCACCTCAAAAGTCTTTAACCAAAATAAAGACATTTTTTTACTATGATTATAGGCCTCATTGAAGAGATTCTAAAGAAAAATAATAATAAAAAATTTAAGTGGAAAAATAAATTTCTATAAGCTTTTAATATGCTAAATAATGGGATTGTAAGTGCCTTTATATCGGTATTCCTTAAGTAGAATCTTCCATTATGTGTTTATGTAGATGTATCTAAAATTATAATTATGTAGATATATTTAAAATTATAATAGGGGCAATACTAGCACATAAAAGAGGGAATAAGGACCATACCATTGCATTTGCAAGTATAATATTGGCACAATCAAAGAAAAAATATACTATTCTAAAAGGAGAAGAACTTTCAATTATCTTTGCATTACGTAAAATCAAACACTTATTTTTATCCATCATTTCAAATTCTTTGTACATCATGAATAAAATAGTAATTCAAGAAAGGATGATTAGATGGATAACATTATTCTAAGAGACTGACCTTAAAAAATCATGATCTAGCTAAGAAGGGCTAAACAAGGACTTGATTACATATCAAGTATTGAAATAACGGAAGATAGAGGACTTATAGGCAATGAGTTGTGAAACTGTGTGATCTATTTAGAATTTATGTGGTACTACTAGACTTGAAGGGAATTATAGAGCTATTATCAACATGAGAATTCTTAAAGGGGAGCATAAAATAAAATAGAAGTAGAATAATGTGATGATATTTACAATATACACTTTGACTAAGGGTAAACTCAAAATTATGTGAAAATATGAGATAAGAAGAAGAGTGGTATTGGAGCTTGAAGGAAGCCAATGAAAGAATATCTAATGTGTTGCAAAGACGGTTGTTGTTGCACCAAAAGATTGACCTATTAATGCCTGATACAACCAATATATTTATACGAGATCCAAGATCCATAGGAGGCAGTTAAACCATGTCACGAAGCCCGAGTTCCATGCTGGCCCACATCAAGGAGACCAAGGGTGACACCTTGCAACAATTCCCCCCAATGCAAGCAGGGGGTTCAAACCTATGACCTCGTCTCTAATATCAATTGTTGTAAAGACAGTTGTCGTTGCACCAAAATATCGACCTGCTAATGCCTAATACAATCGTTTGATTTATACAAGATCCAAGATCCATAGGAATCAGTTAAACCATGTCACGAAGTCTGAGCATCGCACTGGCCCACACTGAGGAGACCAAGGGCAACACCTTACAACATAATGGACATCAATTAAAGGAATTAAACTAAAAATAAATTGTTATTGGCTCGCCTATGGTGACTAACACCTTTCAAAGATGCAAATAGATATGTTTAAAAGTGTCACATTTTCCATTAGGTAGGGAGACCTATTACAAGGAATGTAATATCCTTATTGCCATTTTTGGCTGAAGGCCCATTTCAAAATAAGGGTATTGTGACCACCAAAAAAGTAAGCCTTCTCCTTACTTGATTTGGGAATGTTTAATGACAAATAGGACTTGATATGGCCTAAAGATCTAGTGTTGTGATGAGTTTTACACGTCCACATTAGGCTTTGGGCTCATCTAAGCTAAATAAACCTAACTCTATCCTAATTTAATGTTGTTAAATATATTTATTTACATATTCACATTGAACTTAGGATGCTTGTAAACTAAAGTGGACCTAATCTAGTGTTGTAATGTGTTTTACTCATTCACATGAGATTTAGGTCCCTTCTAAGCTAAATAGACTTAATTTTTCCTTAATTTAGTGTTGTAAAGTGTATTTATTTACACTTTCACATTGTATTTTGGGCCCTCTTGCATGTATGACCTTAATATATGCCCTATATTGTACATCCCAAGGCATCTTTTGATTAAAAACCTAACAATATCAACATAAAATCTTAAATTCTTCATTCCTCAACACTTTAGCATACAAAATAGCCCTTGTGGGACCCATTCGACACCTTGGTCGAATGAGTCTCATTGAGGTGGGACTCATTTTCCTAGGATGGTGAATGAGTCCCATTTGGCCTATTTTTAAGGCTTTGAGTGGGGAAAATGGGTTTTTAATTTAAAATTATCCTATGCCAACCTTGGGGATCCAATTAATGGTCATTTGAGTGGATTTCCTATATAAAAAATATTTGAAATAATTATTCCATCATACATTCATGAGATCAAGCCAAGAATTCAAGAGCTAGGCATTACAAAGTCATCAAGATAGCTTTTAAGATCACTAAAGGGCAAGATTCTTCATCAATTTTTGCAATAATTCAAGATCCATCATAATGTCAAGCATATCAAGCATCAAGCATGTTAGTGAACTAGTGTTATGATGTAGCATTGAAGATCCAAGACCACTTGAATTGTTCTATTCTTATTGTCAAAGATCAAGATCTACATCCTTCATGGTCATTTCAGTTGAGTTGTAGATTTACAAAGAATCATCTACAAGACATCATTCAAGGTATTATTGTCTATCATTCATATTCTTTGTTTCATGTTTCATTCCTTCATTTCATTGTCTCATCATTTGGTTTAATTATCTATAAGGGGTTTGACCAAGGCAAACCCCTATTCCCTAACAATCAACAAGTTTCCCTCTCTTTCTTTGTGTGATTGTAGATCTAGGTGCTTTGAAGACATGAAGATCATTGAATATTAGGTTACAAGTTGTCTCCCCATTTTTAAGGTCATAATCTTCACCAAAAGGTCATCTACAACCCTGAAAATGGAGTTTTGGATCTAGGCACTTGGAGGAACAGATTGAGTAGACAAAGAAGAGAAAATCCAAACTTTGAATTTCTAGAAAATCCAAACTAGACTCATTTGCCACAAGTGGTGACTGAGTCCCACTGTAGGTATTTTTCGAAGATCTTTGCATATTTGGATACCCATTTAGCCAAAACTTGATCCTATGTAGAGACCCATATTTGGGATTGATTCACCCAGAATGGAGAATGAGTCCCACCAGGTTTAGAAATCAGCACTTTTTAGGATTTTAGAGCTCCATTCGATCATCAGCAAGTTTCTAGGTGCACACTTTCAGTTTTACCGCTTTTTGTTTTATTTCATTTGCATTTCTAGGTCATTTAGTGAAGCATTGCATCAAATTAGGTTTTTCATTTTATCTTCCATTTCATTATCTTTTCCAAGTCAAAACTTGGTGGTGAACCCCTCTTGTTATTTGAAATCATATCCTAGTATACCTTATTGTCAAATCTCCCTCTCCATTCTTTGTTGGATTGATATCTCTAAGGCATCCTTGAGTGTAGTATGTGTGAAATAGGAACCCTATCCTTGTGCTCTATTTCTCCAAGGTGTAGGGAGCATCCATTTCCATTAACTACATTTTGGTGAACCTGCATTTCCAACATTTTTTTTTTTGATTTGGAGTCCATCATCATCCTAGATCTAGTTTGCATTGACTTTGGATTAGGGTTTGCATTAGTCAATTGGCATCTAGGGTTTCTAAATTTGTGTATTAGTGAAAGTGCATATAGGTTGCATTTTTGCAACTTAAATCATTGAAAATCATCTGAAAACTACATTTGTACTTAGGTTACACATCATACAACATAAAAAGCATAAAAATCCATTGAAATTCTTTTTTTTTTTTGGAAAAACCCCTACTAGGACTCATTCGCCACCTTGAGCGAATCAGTCCCAAAACAAATCTGAAACAACCTTTTATAGCATTAAAAACCTTGTTTTTACACCTCTATTTGATTCCATTAACTATCTATTTCAATTAGTGGAGTTTCAGTTACATGTATTTCACTAGATCTAGCTTAATTTGGCTCATTTCATGCATTGATTAAATTCAAATTTTCATTTTCACATTGTTACATAGCATAATCAATCAATTGTCATCTTCAAAATTTGAGAAATTGCATTATCCCTTTGCATGTTTTCTTTCGAATTGTTGCATTTCAAGCTTTAGAACAATCATTACATCATGTTTTCATTTCAAAAATCTATAGTTACCATACTTCATGTTCTATTTTTTGATCTTGTTGAATGTTGTAAGAAATTTTTCTTAAGTGCATATGAATATGAGGTCCTTTCCCCTTTCTTTTTGTTTGTCATTGATCCCTCTCCTAGTATCCCTTCTAAGAGTGAGGTTAGTCTAGTTAAAGAGACCTTGGGTAATCATAACAATCACATTTATTCTTCTCCTAATATCTCTCCTACTTGTGAAGAAGATATTATAGTGTTAGAAGAACCAATTGATGAGATTTTTGAGAACTCGATTTATTTCTCTCCTCTGACCTCTCCTATTAGGAAATACATCACTAAACAAGAGGGCATAGAAATAATTAATCATGATGATAACATAAGACATACAGAGACCATTGAAACCTACCTACATTCATCTCCCAACATCTTGTCCTCTTGTGATGATGATGAGGATATGTTGGTGCTAGATGATAAAACCTTTAAGATCTGTGACAATCCTCTTTATGTTCCTTCCCCCACCTATCCTATTTTGGAAGACATTAGGGTAAGTGCACCAATCTGTGACACAATTTTGATGCCAAATTGCAAAAAAAACCCGTAATAGGCTATATTGCACTCGCCAAATTTGAAAAGTGCTACATTTGGCGCTCTCCAAATGGATTTACTATTTGGCGAGCCCCAAATTTGGCGCTCTCCAAATGGCTTTACCATTTGGCGAATGGCTTGAATTTTGCAATCAATGAAAAAGTGTGAGTTCTCTTTCTTTTTGCAATGAATTTTGGAATGCATTTTTCTAAACTCTTTTATTTTCGCTTTCTCTTCCAAGGAAACTATATACATGAAATAAATATTTAAGTATAAGTTTCCATTTACATATGGAAATTTAATTTCTTATACTTTAAGTTATATTACATGTATATAGGTAGGATGTTTGAGAGTGGTTTCAGATCTCTAGGAATTATAATGCAAATTCTAGTTTTTGGAAGATCTTAAAAATTTCAGACTTAGTCAAATTTTAGTAATCAGCAATTCAAATTTCAGTAATCAAGAGGTCAAATTTTAGTATTCAAAAAATTGTATCAACTTTCTCTCTCCTTCTCTCTACTCTCTATCTCTCCACTCCCTCTCTCTCTCCCTTGATCTCTCTCTCTCCCCTCTCTCTCTCTCACCCCTCTATCTCCTCCCTACATCTGCCTCTCCCCTCCCCTCTCTCTCTCTCTCTTTACCTACCTCTCCCTCCATCACTTTGTATCTCACTTATGTCTCCCTCCCTACCTCTTTCCCTCTCTACTCTCTATCTCTCCTCTCCCTCCCTCTACCTACATCTCTCTCTCACTCTTTATCCCTCTCTTCCCCCACTTTCTCTCTAACTCTCTCCTCTCTATCTCATAATTCTCTCTCCCTCCCTCTCACTCTCCCCTCTCTATCTCACCACTCTCTCTATCTCTCTCTCTCACACACACAAACCTCTATCTCCCTCGCTAACACTCCCTCCCTCCATCCTTCCCTCTCTACTTCTCTCTATCTCTCCTCTCCCTCCCACTCTTGACCTCACCCTCCCTCCACTTCTTTTTCTCTCTCGACCCAATCTCTCTCACTATTTTCCCTCCCTCCCTCCCCCTCTTTCTCTCTCAATTTATCTTTTTCTCTATCTCACCATTCTATCTCTCACTCACACACACACCTCTATCTCCCTACCTATCCCTCCCCTCTGTACTCTTTATCTCTCCTCTCGCTTTCCCTCTCTATACATACCTCTCCCTCCATCACTCTCTCTCTCCATCCCTCTCTATCTCACTTATGCCTCCTTCCCTACCTCTTTCCCTCTCTACTCTCTATCTATCCTCTCCCTTCCTCTACCTACCTCTCTCTCTGTCTCTCCATCCCTCTCTTTCTCTCTCACTCTCTCCTCTCTCTCTCACCATTATCTCTATCTCTACCTATCACCCCCTCCTCTCTAAATCACCATTCCCTCTCTCCCAGTTTCCCTCCTTCCCTCTCACTCCCTCCTCTCTAAATCACCATTCTCTCTCTATCCCAATTTCCCTCATTCCCTCTCTATGTCTCACTTATCCCTTTCTACCTCTCCCTCCCTCCAACCTCCCTCTCTCTCTTTATCTCTATTTCTCATTCTCTCCTTACCTCTCTACTCTCTATCTCACCACTCTCTCCATCTCACTCTCCATCCTTCCCTCTCTCCCTCCAATCATCCCTCTCCCCTTCCCTCTCTACCTACCTCTCACTCCACTACCTACCACTCTCTCCCTCACCCATCTTTCTCTCTTACTCTCTCATTCCCTCTCTACTCTATATCTCTCCCCCCTTCCCTCTCTAATATATTTCTCTCTCTCCCCCTTCCTCTGTCCCCTCATTTTCTCTCCTCTAACCCTCTCTCCCTCTCACACACACTCACCTCTATCTCCTCATTTCCTCTCCCACCATCCCTCCACTCTCCACTTCTCTCTATCTATCATCTCTCTCTACATCTCCTTCCCTCTATATTTATCTTTATCTCCCCTCTCCCTCTCTTTACCCACTTCTCTCTCTCTCTCTCTCTCTCTCTCTCTCTCTCTCTCTCTCTCTCTCTCTCTCACACACACACACACACACACCTCTATCTCCTCCCTAATTGTCCCTCCCTCCCCTCTCTAATTCTCTCTATCTCTCCTCTCTCTACATCTCCTACCCTCTCTACCTATATTTATCTCCCCTATCCCTTTGTTTACCTACCTCTCCCTTCATCACTCTGTATCTCACCTATGTTCCCCTACCTACCTAGGGTTGAGGTATTAAGGGTCAAGGGTTGATAATTGAGGGTTGAGGGTTTAATTTATAAGGTAGAGAGTAGATGGTAGAGGGTATAGTGTTTAAGGTTTGAGGGTTGAGGGTTGAGGGTTGAGGGTAGAGGGTAGAGGGTATACGGTAGATGGTAGAGGGTAGAGGGTTGAGGGTTGAGAGTTTAAGGTTCAAGGTATTAAGGGTTGAGGATTGAGGTATTAGGGTATAGAGTTTACTTGGGTTTAAGGGTTTAAGGTTTGAGGGTATAGGGTTGATGGTAGAGGGTATTGGGTTTAGGGTAGAGGGTATTGGGGTGAGGGTTGATTGTTTAAGGGTTTAAGGGTTGAGGGTATAGGGTTGAGGGATTAGGGTAGAGAGGGAGGGAAGGATGGAGGGAGAGATAGAGGGAGAGATGGAGGGAGAAGTGCGATAGAGAGGAGAGAATAGGAGAAAGGGATAGAGATATATGAGGGTTGAGGATCTAATGTATAGGATAGAGGGTTGAGAATTTATGATATAGGATTGATGGTTTAGGGTATTGGGTAGAGGGTAGAGGGTAGAGGGTAGAAGGTTTAAGGGTTTAGGGTTGAGGTTAGAGGGTTTAGGGTATAGGTTTAAGGGTATATGGTTGAAGGATTAGCATTGAGGGTCTAATGTATAAGGTAGAGGGTATAATGGTTCGGGGTTTAGGGTTTAAGGGTTGAGGATTAAGGGATTAAGGGTTTAGGGTTGAGGATTGAGGGTTAAGGGTTTAAGGGTTGAGGGTCAAGATTTTAAGGATGAGGGTAGATGGTTGAGGGTATAGGGTTGATGGATTAGGGTTCAAGGTCCAACATATAGGGTACAAGGTATAGGGGTTGAGGTTTTAGCGTTAAGGGTTTAGGATTGAAGGTAGAGGATTGAGGGATGAGGGTTTAAGGGTTAAGGGTTTAGGGATTATGGTAGATATTTTAATTGGGTTTAAGGGTTTAAGGGTTGAGGGTAGAGGGTAGAGGTTTTAGAGGTTTAGGATTTAAGGGTTGAGTGTTCAAGGTTTTAAGGGTTGGGGGATTAGGGAAGAGAAGGTGGGATGGAGGGAGGGAGAGATGGAGGGAGAGTCTTGAGAGAGAGAGGGATGAAATAGGAGAGAGATAGAGGTTAGACGGTTAAGGGTAGAAGGTAGAGGGTAGAGGGTTTAAGGGTTAAGGTTTTAGGGTTTAGGGGTGAGGGGAGAGAGATAGAGGGAGTGAGAGAGAGAGACCTGAGAGAGGGAGAGGGGGTATGAGGGAGAGTCTTGAGAGAGAGAGTGATGGAGGGAGTGGAAGAGAGATATAGGGTAGAGGGTTAAGGGTGGATGGTTAAGGATTGAGGGTAGAGGGTTTAAGGGTTAAGGGTAGATGGATAAGGGTAGAGGGGAGAGACATAGAAGGAGTGAGTGAGTGAGAGAGAGAGACTTGAGAGAGGGAGAGGGGGTGGCAGGGAGATAATTGAGAGAGAGAGGGAGATGGAGTGGGAGAGAGATAGTGGGTAGAGGGTAGAGGGTAGAGGGTTTTAAGTGTTTAGGGTTTAGGGTTAAGGGTAGAGAGAGAGAGAGGTAGAGAGGGAAAGAAGGTAGAGATATTGAGAGAGAGGAGGCAAGGAGGGAGAGAGAAATAGGTATAGAGGGACAAATAGGTAGACCCTTAAACCCTAATCTCTCAACCCCCATACCCTCTTAATCCCTCAACCCTCAACCCTTAAACCCTAATCCCTCAACCCCCATACCCTCTTAATCCCTCAACCCTCAACCCTTCAACCCTAATCCCTCAACCCCCATACCCTCTTAATCCCTCAACCCTTCAACCCTAATCCCTCGACCCCCATACCCTCTTAATCCCTCAACCCTTCAACCCTAATCCCTTCACCCCTATACCCTCTTAATCCCTCAACCCCCATACCCTCAACCCTAAAACCCTAATCCCTCAACCCCATACCCTCTTAATCCCTCAACCCTCAACCCTTCAACCCTAATCTGAGAGGGAGAGATAAATGAGATAGAGGGAGAGAGAGAGTGTGGGAGGGAGATATCTGAGAGAGGGAGAGAGAGAGGGAGAAAGACAGAGTGGGAGAGAGTGAGAGAGAGGGAATTGGAGAGAGATAGAGGGAGTGAGTGAGTGACATACCTAAGAGAGGGATTAGGGTATAGATTTTAATTGGGTTTAAGGGTTTAAGTGTTGAGGGATTAGGGTTGAGAGTATTGGGTTGAGGGTAGAGGGTAGAGGTTTTAAGGATTTAGGATTTAAGGGTTGAGGGTTGAGGGTTTAGGGTGTAAGTTTGAGTGTTTAAGGTTTTAAGGGTTGAGGTATTAGGGAAGATAATGTGGGAGGAGATAAAGATAAGTATAGGGTAGAGTTAAGGGTAGAGGGTAGAGTGCTTAAGGGTTTAAGGGCTAAGGGTTTAGGATTTAGAGTTAAGGGTAAAGGAGAGAGATATAGGGAGTTAGTGAGAGAGAGAGAGAGGGATGGAGTGGAAAAGTGATAGATCATAAAGGGTTAAGAGTTAATGGTAGAGGGTAGAGGGTAGAGGGTTAAGGGTAGAGGGGAGAGAGATAGAAAGAGTGAATGAGTGAGAGAGAGACCTAAAAGAGGGAGAGGAAGTAGGAGGGAGAGACTTGAGAGAGAGAGAGAGAGGGAGGGAGGGAATTGGAGATAGATAGAGGGTAAAGGGTATAGGGTAGAGGGTTTAATGGTTAAGGGTAAAGGATGGAGGGGAGATAGATAGAGAGAGTGAGTGAGAGAGAGAGACTTGAGAAAGGGAGAGGGGGTAGGAGGGAGAGACTTGAGAGAGAGAGAGGGGAAGGGAGTTGGAGAGATATAGAGGGTAGAGGGTAGAGGATAGAGGGTAGATTTTTTAAAGGTATAGTGGAGAAAGAGAGAGGGAGAGAGAGAGAGAGAGAGGGAGTGAGTGAGTGAATGAGAGACCTAATATTTCCTCTCTAATTTTCTCTAGATCCCCCTCTCTCTCCTTCCCTTTATACTTCTCTCTATCTCACCTCTCTTTCTCCCCCTCTCTCTCTCCCTCTCTCTTCCTTTCACCCACCTTTTCTCTCTACTTCTCGCTATATAGCCTATCTCTCTATACATCTTTCTCTCTCCCCCCTCCTTCCCTCTCAATCTCTCCGTGTTTCTCCTTATCTCTCTACTTTTTAGCTCCATCACACATCTCTCCACCTAGACCTCTCTCTATTTTTGTCTCACCTCTCTCTCCATCTTTACCTCTCCCTATATCTCTCCTTTCATATCTACTTCTCTCTACCTAGTTGTCCCTCTATAACTATTTCTCTCTCCCTCCTTTCATCCTCTCTCTCAATATCTCCACCTTCTTTCCCTCTCTAATTCTCTCTCTATCACCTCTCTCTATCTCTATCCTCCCTCTCTACTCTCTCTATCTCTCCCTCCCTCCCCCTCTTTCTATCTCTCCTCTCTCCCTCCCCCTCTTTCTATATCTCTTTTCCCTCTCTACCTATATCTCTCTCTCACTCACTCCCTCTATCTCTCTCCCCTCTCCCCTTAACCCTGTTAGAACCCAAAATTTCATGAAAATCCTAAGGTATTTTACCTATTTGAATCAAATATTTTCCTATTTTTTCCATAAAAAATCATTCAAATTCCTTTACCGCCATTCAAAAAGGCTAAAAAAGGACTTATATCCTATACCGCTGCCCTAAACCCTTTAAATTTTTCTCCCTACTACTTTACCGCGGATAGCCTTCAAACAGTTTGTGGTTGTGCGATAGAGGGTCAGCCTGGCGGTCATCAAACAACCACCACTATACCACATGTAGTAAAATCTATACCCATGGTAACGCGGTAAACTTTGTATGTGGCCTTTATTGTGTTTACCGCTATATCATGGTCATTATCTTTCTACTCGGCGGTATGGCGGTCTTAACCGTCAAGGTCTTCTCCCGACTGTTACTGCGCTACCATGGTCTCCTTGTAGACTATCTGTGGTACTGCAGTAGCCATCTTCCTGCCTACCTTGACCTTCCACTGACAATTTACCGTAGTCACCACGGTCACCATTCTCATCGTGTGCAGTACCGCAGTGACTGTCTGCATTGCTGCCGTGTCGGTGACTTATCGACCACCACGATACCGCAGTCTATGTTTAGACTGCGCACGGTGGCGCGGTAAACATTTTGTGCCTAATTGTTTAGCTACTGATTATTTTTGCTGACCATTACCACCGCCTTCTAACTGCTACCACTCTACCACGTCCCTCGAGATTACCCTCTACAGTGCAGCGGTAAGGGTTTCCTTGACTTCTCTTTACCGCTATACCGCGAGTTGGTTTGTGGGAAGCCGCGGTTGGGCAATGAATAAGATATGAAGTGATCACTAAGGGAGTGGTAGAGGTATAAAATGTATAAGCATTTTTGGAAAGGGGGGAAATGAATTTTAAAGGAAAAGATAGGAAAATAATGAGAAATTAAATGGGGGTAATGTGGTAAATGAAATTTTATGAAAAGATAGGAAAGTAATGGATACAAATGAATAAACTCCTTTAGGGTATTGATGGAAAATTTAGGTTCAAAATGGAAAATCATTCAGGTTTCTTTAATGAATTTTTTTTTGGGTTCTAACAGGGTAGAGGGTTTAAGGGTTTAGGGTTAAGGGTAGAGATGAGAGAGAGAGAGAGAGAGAGAGAGAGAGAGAGAGAGAGAGAGAGAGAGAGAGAGAGAGAGAGAGAGAGAG